>JBDJHY010157967.1:0-12687 GCA_039654485.1 Withania somnifera
TCCCATAGATATCCCCATGGAGCCTACCTATCATCTGACGACCAAGCGTTGTAATCTCACAAATATTGCTCCGACAGATATCAAATGTTCTCCAAATGTTTTGAAACATACATCAATGAATTTTATATGTTACTAGGAGTCTAACAGTATAATTTATAATAAATTCCAGACTGGGCCAAAAATTGAGCCTAAAGTATGATTGTGTTGACCGCTTACTAAAACTAAAAATAAATTTGACTATATGGTTCCCAAAGTCATTAGGAACTCGTGCTCAAAAATTGAGCACAACGAAAATGAGGGAAGGGCTTCAAATTAGCCAAGAAAAAATTGACCCTAAATGGGTCAAAGATTCAATCTTTACAAATTTATCGTTGGAATTATGATGAATTAACGATATTAGGAGCAATGTATGTACAATTAACAAAGAATTACATGAAGCACAATGGATTATGAGATTATTTCATTAACCTCAACTTTTAGGCCATTAATGGTTTAAACTAAGAGACTAAGGAAGAAGAAGAGAAGAAGACTTACCCAAATTCGTGTGGAATCAATAGGGGATGATGTGATGACCTTCCTTGACCTTCAATAGCTGTTGGAAGTTTTTTTGTTCCTCAAGAATAAAGTAAAATGATATAGGGTTTATAAAATAATAAAGGAAACCATGCAAAAATTTATATGTTGCCAATCGAGGAATACCACGATCGCGCGAGTTGGGTGCAATCACGTTTAAGGGGATTATTAGTATTTATTACAATTACGTGAGCTGGACAAGATTTCATAGGAGAAATATATCATTCAATATAATCACAATATGCTGCCTCCATCGCGAAAAATGCCTGCACATGCACCAGTAGTAGGTTGTTGCTGTATTTTTTAGAACTTCCAGATAGGAGTTTAGGGAATCAAAAGGAGTATAATTTTGAAAAACTAAATATGCAGACAATATGAAAATGACATTCTAGACTCAATGGAATTGATGAAATTTCAATCCAAGGGCATTTACGCAAAAGTGCCTTTTCCACCAACACCTCAAAAATTCAACGACAACTGTAAAAATTATACCAATTCCTCACCTAGTCTAAAATCATCAATCTGGAGCTGCTAGAAGTGTCAAAGTTCCAATTCGACACTCTGAACATCAAATTACAACTCAAGCTCCTCTTTAGACTATAAACTTAACTAAAATCTATAATCTTGCCTAAGTTGCAAACGAAACCTCCAAAACATAAACTTAAGGTCAACCTTGACTTTTTTTTTGTATTCCAAAGCTAATAGAACTATCAAAATTAAAATCAAAGATTGTCTTGAAGGAATGTTGAATTTTGTCAACGAGTACTTAGTTTTAGGCTCTAAAATTGGGAATTTGAGATATTTCTAAACCGAGTCACTAGGGATCTGAACTATCGGTCCTAGCAAGTCATAAATGACTTGGGGAAACTACCGAAACACTCTAGGATGTAAGGCACTACATATTAATGATAAATGACCTTAAGGGTCATTACACAACCTAGGAATTCTCCCAACTACTGCCATCTAAAATGTACATACCCTAAGTAGGCCAATCTAACTAGAAGTAAGTCACATCCTACCTGGTCTCTAATGATAAAAGCTAGACTAGATGCAAGAGCCAAACTCCTTCAGAAAGCTCAAACAAATTCAAAACTCTGAAATCCATAATATGTTAAATATGAGCCAGTAGACCCTATAACTCAAAAAGTAGAAATTAAAATACCAAAGCATGAAGTTAAACTCAAGGATTACGTCATTCAAATATGGGTTCAAATAGATAATAAATAAGGTCTAAAATAGCCAGACAATTAAGAATTATAAAACTTTTCATATAAAAAATCAAGCTAGGATAACGAGGAACTTACCTAAATAATTGACGAATAAACTTTCAAGAACACTTTGTAAGACTTCCAACTACTAATATCATAAGAAGTCACCAAGAAAAGAGATTAGATGAATCTTCAATAGAATTTTGAAGAGAAATCCTAAGGTAGGAAAATGAAGGAACAAACATATATATAGTTGCCCACATGGCTGTTAAGGTAGCTCCTCCTTGGCAGCTGGGGCAAGGCCACTGGTGCAATAAGGCGTCACTGAGGTGACCTCTGAACCTACAGATCAAGGGCTACTAGGGAGACCTGACCCAAGAGCCACTGGTGACCTGGTCTGCAAGTCCAACTTCAAAGCATAGAATCTTTTCTGTCAAGGCTAAAAAATGTATCTGGAGTCTAATTTTAGCAAACCAAATATGCTACTATCTTGTAAATAACATTATGGATCCAAATAAATTGATGAAACAACCATAGGAGGTCAATTGAATAAAATCATGGATGAAACCAACAGAAATAAAATGAACCAAAGAAACCTTAAGGCAAATAAACCTTCAAAACATGTTTGGTCATCCCAAAAAGTGTACCGATACCTATACATCCTAAATTCTATATTTTGGAGATAATGGAAGTGTCAATATTTTGATCCGACACTTCAATCTTCAAAAGTTGATGAAAATAAATCTTATCCTCCAAATGAATCAAATATTACAAAAACCATCTCAAAATGCAAGCAACCCCCCTCCCCCCCCCCCAAAAAAAAAATACAAGGATCCTATTAGACCAAAGTACACATTCTAGAGATAATGGAACTATCCGAATTTGATTTTAAGCTTGTTTTCTAAGAAATCACTCTCAACTTCCACTGTTCTGAAGTTTGAACTCCAAAGTAGAGAAACTGAGATAAAAAGCTATAAAACTTCCAGGGAATCAAACTAATGGTCCTAACAAGTCATAAATGACTTAGGAAAGCTACTAGATTGCTCTAACATAGATAATACCTAAAAAAAGAAAATGACCACACCTTAATTCTATAGAATAGTCCTAACCTTTGATTGTTAGGGAAGCTTATTTCTAGTTGGGGCTTAGTACGTTGGACTCCATTGATGATCAAAGCATAGTTTATGTCATTTAAAAGATACTCTCATTTCTTGATTCTTGATTCTAGATCTGTATAGTTACTTTGGCCTAATAGATTTGTTAGTGTTTGGATTTTAATGAATGACAATAAATATAACTCAGGAACCTTATAATGGATGGCTCACATATCAATTCACTGGAAATGATCACTAATTCATAGAAACAAAAATGATCTATGCATAAGAGTCATTATGAAAAATGTTAAGTGAAATTAATAGTTGTGACTATTATTGAGAAAGACTTGTAAGCATTAGAAAACATATTTATTGAAACTTCAACGGGTAGAAAAGAAAATACCAATGCGACATCAAACTTATTATTGGGAAGATTACACCATAATAAGCTCTTTCCAAGGATCAATTCTCTTGGTTTTTTCCAATGGCTAGTTCCCTCATCTATAAATGCAACTAGTCTTCAAGAGTATAAGTATGATCTATAAGTCTTCAAACCATTATTTCTTTGCTTTAATTTTAATAAGCATTGTATAAATTAGTGTATACTAGTGTAGAAAAACACTAAAGAAGGGAAAAACTCGAGTAGGGAATAACATCAAATTAGAGTTTTTATTAGGCTCCTAACAAACTTAGTATTCATTGAGGTTAAGATGAGTTAAAACTAACTTAGTAAGATCCTCGTGTATTTTTTGAGCTCCTAAATAACTTATTAGGTTATGTGTATTCTAAGCTCCTAAAAGACTTAGTAGTTTATTGTGTATTTTCTTTTATCCTAACAAACTCAATAGAGTGTGTCTGGGTTCTTTTATTAGCTTAGCATTATGACATTGAGTTCTTAAGAAGACTAAATTATTTGTGTAAAATTTTTTAAGATTGAGTTATTTAACACACAACAAAGCATAGAGAAAAATAGTGTAACCCTCTTTCAACCCAAAGGGACTGGAATAAGTCTTATTTTGATTCCCAAACCAGTATAAAAAAGTAGTGTATATATTTACCTTTCTGCACACTTCTTATATTATTTATTCATCAAACTGCAGGAGTCAACTGCATCTGCAAGATAGTAAATTAAGGGAAAACAAATATCACAATTCACCCCTTCTGTTTTCACTTTTAATTGGTATTAGAGAAAGGTCTCACATTCATTACAACACAACAAGTGAGTAAAGGCCATGACTTTTCAACATATTGCTGGAGCTTTATTTCAAGAGGACACTTATGGATCAAGAACACCTTATTTTAATGGGAAGCATTTTTCTTATTGGAAAATAGGGACTTTTATCAAGTCATATGATGTCAAAACATGGTGGGTGATAAAGATAGGGGATCTACCAATTCCTCCACATAAAAACAATTGGTCTATAAGTGATATTACTCCTTTATAGACAACTACACAAATGATAAGATGAAGATTATTCAAATAAAATCCAAATCTAAAAACATTCTCTACAAATCATCAGTGAAGAAGAATATGAGAAGATTCCATATTTTGAAACTGTAAAAGAAATCTGGGATAAACTAGAAGTCACTTATGCAGAAAATAACAACGTCAAGCAAACTATCATGAGTTTTCTAGTACATGATTATGAGATTTTTGTAGTGAAGGATAAAGGATCAGTAGAAGAAATATTCTTAATATTTAGTAGAATTATTGGAGAACTGAAAGCTCAATATAAAAAATAAACCAAACAACTCTAATCAGATGTACAACAATGTTTTATGATTGTGGAAAGTATGGACATTATGCTTCAAACTATCCAAAAAGAGAACAATCTTACCAAAATCACTTAAAGAATAAATCATTAGCAACTAGAGTGATAAAGATGCATCATAGGAATAACAAAAAAAATCAACAGATATATGTTTTGTGGCTCAAGGGGAAACAAGCAAGGTAAGATCATTTCTCTGTAATAATTGTGATAGATTAAAAGAATTACTAGATCAAGCTATCACTAATTTGAATCATGCTTACAATGATCTAAAAAATCTTCAAAAAGAGAAAAGCAGTTAGAAACAAATTAGAATTAACTATTGTTTAATGAGACTTTCCTTAACAAGAGATTCTTGAATTCAAAAAGTGAGTGTCAAAACTATAAAAAGACTTCAAACAAAGGATCCAATAAATCTAACTGGTCTACTCATCAATACAAAAATACTGGTTAAAAAATTCATGATTCATGTCATTTCTCAACCAGTAAAAGAAGTAAAATGTTATTGCTAGTCAATCGACAACTTATATATAAGTTAGTAGAACATGCTTCAAAAGAAAAGTTGTTAGTAAAATATTCCCCCACTCCTGTTATTATTGTGATAAATTGGACATAAATACAATAATTGTAGATCTTGTTCCTCTTATTCTCATAAATAGGTATGAAAACCCAAAGAAAATATTAATAACACTAATCATATAGGGCACAAGAAAGCATGGATACCGAAAAGAAACTAGTTTGAATCTACTTTGTAGGGTTCATGTTTCTAAAATAAAGACAAGAAACTGGTTAAGCGGGTGCAGTAAAATCTAACAATCACTCGTGAGAATATGATAATGCTAGATGGACAGTGTTTAGTCTAAAAGAGTCTCCTACACGCACCATCCCTAACTCATACTACAAAATTTTTTCATACTGAAACTCCTATTACTAATTACAAAATGAAGGGAAAGTTTGCTGCTAAATTGTTTAGGAAAATGTTAATTTATGGGTTTCTAACAATGCTGATGTATGCTCTGTCCTGATCGAAATTTCTCTTGTTCATAGAGAAATTGTGGACCTTGACTTTGTGGTATATATCTTTTGCAATATTAAAGATTTATTTAAAATTCAAGGATAGGGAAATGTCTTCTTGTCCTCTCTTTTTGTATTTTTGAGTCTCTAATTCGTCTCTTATATTAAAATCTTAGGCATGCTGGAAGTAATGCATTTGAAACTTTTTTCTTGGTAAAATGTATCTTTATGAGTATTATAATCTTTGACACATGTTCAATATTAAATGCTCTAGTCTTGTTTTAACTCCTATAGATGGTTGGCCTTGTGATCTTAACCTATCTTTTAATTAATCCCAAAATGGTTTCTATCTATGGATCACTCCTCTCAACCTGAACTTTTAAAGTTACCCATAGAGATTAAAATTATTGATCATATCGTTTCTACTACCTTGTTTTCTCATGCTGAGTCTGTCTCTCTATTTTATCATGTCATGAAATTCTCTTGACCTTTTGTCTAGTTGCCAAAAAGCTATTTCATTTTTCTTCACTTATAATAAGTCATACGATTGAAATTACCAGTGGTCCTTCGTGTCTGCCATATGGGATGTTAATTTCTAAAATTCTTAAAGAAAATGATATTTGTGAAATTACCTCCCTAGATATCAAACATTTTTACAACCCAAAAAAATTGGTTACATGGGTTATGATCTCAGTGGAAAGTCATGGGTCTTAAGAAAAGAAGATGTCGCTCTTATCTCTCTTCCCAAACCTATTACTTTCTTTGAGAATTTATCTAAAGTTTTTGGAATGTTGTCCCTCATTGATGAAAAAATGGAAATATTTAAGAATATTCTTATGAAAAAGCAGTCTTACATGGAGTTTATCAAAGAAAACAGTAAAAGAACTTGTAGTGATGTTATAAAGATTTGACTACTACTAGACTCTAAAGAAAGCTGCTAAAATATATAGAAACATCACCAACAATGGAGAAAAAGTAACTGGAATGCTTGAAGAGAAGTTTGAAGCTCTGAAAGAGGCCACAATGAATACCACTATCTATGACATCCAAGGAGATACTGTGAATTAGAAGTGTCACGCCCTAGAGTCACCCTCTAGGTGGGACCAACACCTTATCCACCAAGTTACCTCAACAACCTTAGTGTACCCTTGGCTCATGCTCGTTTCTATCACTCATACTACGAAGGAAAAATACTATAACAATTATAATAATATAAAGAGAATGGTAAAACTCACATCAATCAAAAGATATATGAATAAATAATGAAATATTCAAGATCTAAGTAAAAAAATCTATGTATGAAGCCACCAACAAGATGAGTAATGATAATTAAGGTAAGACAATTCCCTTAGATAAAAAAAAAACATACTAAGAAGGATATCTTAAAGTATAAACTCTAGTCTATAATGAAATAAAATAACTCCAACAATGTTCCTGAATCAAGTGGGAACTTAACCTTTCACTTTTAATCCTTACAGAATGTTGATCCAAGTCAATTGCAAGTGTCTTGATTGCTGGCCTGATCTATATGTATGAAATATATGCAACACAAGAAAGTACGCGGTCAACACATTGAATATACTGAGTATGCAGATGGTTAGTGCAAATAGGCTACCCAAAATAAATAGGAACATGTCTATGTAATGCATGAACACCTGATACTTACCTCGACCACCACCTACTGACTCAAATAGGAAATATTTAATAAAATTTATTCCTTTATTATTTAATTATTATACTTCCATCTTTATTGAATCCATTTACTTACTGACACCTATGAATTAAACATATCTAAACTTAGTCAGGTTCTATAATCGACATTCCCAATGCACAAGGCAATAGGGTCCAACATTCACCACGCTAGTTGGTTTCCCTAAACCCTGCCAAAGGAAAACGCTATTGGCTGAATGCTAAGAGATCCAAATAGTAAGATATAAGGCACTCTTTTTGCCATATTTAACTTTACATGGATGAAAACCACAGGTTATAGGGTAAGGGTTAAACTACCCAAATCCTCTTAGTGCTTATACTACTCTCAGAACTAAGCAAGATTTTCTAAGTATTAGTCAACAAATTGGAATTCATTTATCAACAGATTTTTTTTTTCCATTTGAACTTATTTCAATAATCCTTTTAGTTGCTTTAATAGGTGCAATTGTTGTAGCTCGTCAATAAAAAATTTCTATTAAAACTCAAAATTCAAATAAAATTTTATTCTGTCTAGAGTTATCTATCGGAACAATACCCTTACCAATCTATTAACAACAAGTAGACACATGCTGAACTTTTATTCAATTTTCCTCAATTGGGCTACTAAACTACTGAACTTATTAACTAACTCTGTACTTTACCGAATCCTTCTTTTAAGGTTATATTTGATGATTGAACTTTTCTTTGAATGTGAAGTTACAAAAGAGCTATGAAGAAGAATGGGATTCTAGATGGGGTTCAAAAGAAGTATAGGAGTTTTGAAAGCTGAATTACAGTGGGTGAACAACATAACAAGGAAAATGTCAACTCTGAGTACAATAACAAGTTGTGTTTTTGGAATGGTGATAGCTTTCATAGAGAGAGAAAGGAATCAGATTAGATTTCAGCAGGGTAGATACCAAGTTGATGAAGTTTTTAAAGATATAGCAATCCATGTGCACATAAAAGGCAGGAAGATGATCAAATGGATAAACAAATTAAGTATGATGAAAGACATTACATGAGGTGGCTACTATGAGGAACAACTGATATAGAGTTACTAGATCATAGTTACATGTTGTTTTGAGGCCATTTAATAATCTTCTTAGGTGAAGACGTCTCTAACTCAATATTTAATCTTTAAGAAAATTATCAATATTAATTTTTTTTTTTAAAATTGACGAACACCATGTCACATGTTCTTACCCTACAACTAAGAACATGAACCTCGATGTTAACTAATTTAGACACCCAATTTATGAACAAGGTGTTTGATTTCCATAATATGGATTATATTTATGTAGTTCACCCAAATTTCAAGAAATATCTATAAATTCATATATTTCATCATTAACCCATTCACTCCAAGCTATACAATCAGGTATATACATGCGTAATAATGGCAATTCTAATCAAGAATACATATAATACGGGGTTCTACTATGAATACAAAATTTGAGATTTTATTGTAAAATATCTGAGTCCTAACTTGAACAAGAATTTAGAAATTTGGGAACAAGGATGAAAGGAAACATTGCTCATAACCCACATACCTAAATTTAGAAACATTCTACCAAGGAATTGATGGAGAAATCAGTCAAGATTCTCTTCCCAAAAACCCTAAATTTTTGTTCGTGAGAGAAAGCTGCACTTGATTTCCTTTATTCTGATGTTTTGTGAAAAGTAAGGAATAAAGAGGCTTCGGGGTTTAAATACCCATCCTTAAAGATCTTAATATGACATAGTATATACCACTTAAGAGGTGATAATGTAAAAAAATACCCCAGAGATATCGGATTAAAAATAACACTCACCTTTCATGGTTCACTCCACAGATAGTCGTCTGGTTCCATGATTCGTCGGATGATCCCTAGAGCCCTAACCCTATTTTGGGGCTCACTGGGTTGACTTGACAAATCCTTCCATAGTCCATTGAACTTTTTGATGGTTCATGGAATGATCCGTGAGTTGGGTCAATACTTTGCAAAATTTAGGAGACTTGGGTCCATGCCATGGAAGGGACAATGGATCATGGTCCTACTCTATGTTCTATCACATGATTTGTGAAAAAATGCTAAATATGAGGCATCACTGGTTCAATTTGATAGACCATTCCACTATCCATCTGTCAGGACCACAGACTATCAATGGCTCCATGCAACACTTGGAAGTTTTAGATTTCTATGAAACTTCACCAACATATTTTTTTTATCCCACACAACCTCTAGAACATGTTTTAAGGTGTTACAGTAAGTCTATTTAATTTACTACTTTAAGAAATGCAATTTGGTCTGTGTAATTTATGGTTAGACAAATGAATGAATGTTTCTTCTTCTTTTTGTTAAATACTATCTAAAATATCTCATTTTGATAGATTCTAAAAGTGGAGAAGAACTGTCAAATTTTTAACCATCTCGAAAAATATTTCATCTATGAAGGGGGAATGGACAAATCTAACCCTTTTTTATGCAGGAAGGCATACAAACAGGGTAGCCAGATAAAAGTGTAATATATTTTTTTGCATAGAGGCACATATACATGGGTGTACCAAAAAACTTGTCTGTGTTATCATCTAGCAAAGAGAGGGAGAGGATTGTTAAACTTTTGATTTCAACAGATGAAAACAAATACAACGCATGAACCTTACAAATAATGGATTAGAAATCAATTTTACAAGGAATTGATACTAATTCATAGAAGTAAAAATTATCTGTGCAAAGATTCATAGTGAGAAATGTTAAATAATAACTAATGGTTGTGACCATTTATGAGAAAGATTCGGAAGTCTTGAACAGATTGCTTACTTATTGAAACTTCACCAGCTGGAAAAGAAGACGACTGATGTGGCACCAAACTTATTCTTAGGAAGAGTCCACCATCATAAACACTTTCCAAGGATAAATTCCCTAGGGTTTTCTAATATCTGGTTTTCTCATCTATATAAGAAGCTATTCTTCATAAGAAGAAGTATGCTTTATAAGTCCTTGAGCTATTTTTCTCTTTACTTTACTTCTAATAAGCATTGTATCACTTAGTGTATACCACTATAGAAAAAAAATAAAGAAGGGAAAAACTACAGTGAGGCAAAACATCAAATTAAAGTGTTTAATGGACTCTTAACACACTCAATATTCATTGTGGTCAAGCTTAATTAAGACATAAGACAGTCTTAGTATGATCCTTGTGTGTTTGATGAGCTCCTACCATACCAGTAAGTTGTGTGTACTTAAGCTCCTAACAAACTCAATAGTTTATTATGTATTCAATGAGATCTAATAGACTTAGTAGGGTAAAGCCAAGTCATTTTACAAGCGTAGCATTGTGAGATTGAGTTATTAACTAGACACAATCATTTTTGCATGAATTTTTAAGACTAAGTTTTTAACACTAAGTAGAGGGTAGAGCAAAGTAGTAGACCCTCTTGAAACCCAAGACGACTATATTTTTGAGACCCAAATAGCATAAAATATTATGTGTAAATTTCCCTTTTTGAATTTTTATTATATTTTTCATTCATCAAACTACAGTAAACATTGACTGTATCTACAAGGTAGTCGACTAAGGGAAAAGAGAAATTGCAATTCACCCCCTCTTGGAATTTCAAGATTTACTTATCCAAAGATTTAGTAAAGTTTGTTATGTTTCCATCCTATGTACATAATTGGGCTACTGTATTTGATTTATTAACTCAACATTTATCTTAAGATTTATTTTATATTTATATTTATGCTTATGATTCTAACTCTCTCTAACCACTTTTTACATATAATATCACAAATCAATACACTCGACGTGGTGACCATATTTTATGATGCACTATTTTATAAAAATAAAAAGATAGGTCTTCCTCCTTATCCCATATCTTAGTTCAATTCTTGCTGCTTATCCAAACTGGTGAGTCCTGATAGCTTCGAGCACCGGAGTATCAATTTTTTCTTACTTAATGTTGTCTAGTGTTTGGAGAGTTAGTTGGGGATTTTTCCCAAAAAATCTAAATTAGTAGAGACTTTAGAAATTGATTTATAGTAGTTGGAATTGAATCATGGAGTTACTCATGTTAAATAGTACCTTTTGATTGTTTATGTCCTCTCATAATGTAATGACCATCATGGTCATTTATGATAAATACAAGATGTTTTGTATTTTATAGTATTTTGGTATTTTTCCCAAGTCATTTATGACTTATTGGGACCGACATTTCGGATCCCAGGCGACTTGGTTGAGAGATATCTCGAATTTCCTATTTTAGAGCCTAAAACTAAGTACTCATTGACCAAAGTCAACTTTCATTCATGATAATTTTGGAATTTAATTCCGATAGTTCTTTTAGCTTTGAAATACCAAACAAATTCAATATTGACCTTAAACTTGTGTTTTGGAGGTTTTGTTTGCAAGTTATGCAAAATTGTAGATTTTATTAAGTTTAAAGCCTAAAGAGAGCTTGAATGGTAAGTTGATGTTCAAAGTGTCGGATCGAAATTCTAAAACTCCTAGCAGCTCTAGAATGTTGATTTTAGGCCAGGTAAGGTGTTGGCATAGTTGTCATTGTATTTTCGAGGTATTGGTGGAGAATGCACTTTTTGCTACTTTGGTTTGAGGGGTCATGTTTTAGTAAACGACCTTGAAGTTTAGTTTTGATAACTCCATTGAGTCTAGAATGTTGTTTCCATGCTATTTTCATATTTGGATTGTGAAAATTGGACTCTGTTTGACCCCCGAACCTAGAGGGAAATTTGGTAAATTTTAGCTGAATATCTGTAGCTGATGCAGTTGCCCTTCAACGCGATCGTGACTCCTTTTTCTTGATCGTGATGAAAATTTTTTCCTCTCTGCATGATCGCATCCCTCACCATATGATCATGATGTTTCCCAGGAATTTCTTCTTCACGATCACAGACCTTTCACGCGATCTCGATAAGTAATAATTTCCTTCAGCGCGATCGCGGTCATCCCACGCGATCGCGATGAAGCGCGCCTAGCATTTATATTTCTTGCAGCAACACTTTTAGTTTATTTTCAACCAAAACATGATTCTTTAGTTATAGGGGAAAATACTTGCCCAAACACCATCCCAAGTCCAAGGAAAATCTTCTCAACGTTTCCTCTTCAATTCTACACGAATTTGGTAAGTTCTTCTTTTCTTGTTCCTTATTTTCTTAGTTTGCCACCATTAGTGGCCTAGAGGATGAAGTTGAAGATATCATCCCATAACTTAATTATTTTCATATAATTCTTCATTAATCGAATATACATTGCTCCTAAGATCATTAATTCGTCATAATTTCAATGTTATATTCATAAAGATTGAATCTTTAAACCATTTAGGGTCAAATCTTTCCT
>JBDJHY010157995.1:0-12687 GCA_039654485.1 Withania somnifera
GTATTTCGGAGACGATGTATATTGTTCAGTTTGTACCCTTGCTATTCTATACTAGTGGTTTGTATGACATTGACATCAGGTTTTGGGAACTTGTATTATATCCTATTTTTTTCCGCATTTACTGTAGTAGTCCTCCGCTTCGGCTACGGACTATCGGGTTTGGTTCTCCTACTAGGTGGATAGTAGGTGTCATCATGACTCCGAGAAATCGGGTTGTGACATGTAGCTACCTCGGTGGGCCAGGCCTAGCGTACATCCAGTATATAGTTCCTATTTTTTATTTTTTAGGGATGTAGCACTCGTGCTAATTTGATTGTGTTAGATATGATGGATTTTGATGTGATTTTGGCAATGAACTTTTTATCTCCTCACTATGTGATCATGGATTGTTATTCCAAGACCATGACATTATCTATGCTCGGAGTACCACCAGTGGTATGGTAGGGTACTAATAGTTATTCCTCTGTTTGGGTGATATCTTGTCTTGAGGCACATAGGCTTATATAGAGAGGTTCCGTAACTTATTTTGCATATATTAGAGATACTAGTGCTGATCCACCCTCTACTGAATCTGTACCTATTTTTAGTAAGTTCTTGGATGTGTTTTTTACTGATTTACATGACCTTCCAATCGAGTTGGACATTAATTTTTCTATAGAAGTTGAGCCAGGAACCAAGATTATTTGTATTGATCCATACCATATGTCCCCGATGAAGCTTTGTGAGTTGAATGTTCAGCTACAGGATATTCTTGGAAGAGGCTTTATCCATCCTAGTTTATCGCCTTGGGGTGCCCCAATTCTGTTTGTGAAGAAGAAGGACGGGAGCATGCGGATATGTATTTACTATAGGAAGCTGAACAAGGTGACTATCTACAAGGTGCCACCATGTTTTCTAATATTGCTTGAGATCTGGTTACTATCAATTGAGGATTTGGGTTGAGGATATCCTAAAGAAAGCTTTTTGGACGAGATATAGGCATTATGAGTTCCTAGTTATGTCATTTTTGGCTAACTAATTGTAATGACCCAGACAGTCATTTAAGTGTTTAGTGTGTTATCTTGTATTTTAAAGCTTTCTAGTAGTTTCCCCAGGTCATTTGTGACCTATTGGGACTGGTAGTCTGGCTCCCTAGTGGTTCGATTAAGATTTATCTCACTTTTCCTATTTTAGATCTAGAATTTAGGTACTCATTGACTTTAGTCAACTTTCTTTCAAGATGTGCTCGAAATCGAATTTCAACAGTTCTGCTAGCTCCAAAATACCAACTTTGGTCTCGATGGACCTTATGTCCGTGTTTTGTGATCTTTATTTTGAGTTTGAACAATTTTATAGAAATTCAGTACATATGCAGTATAGCTTTAGCTTGGAGTTATTGCACGGAAATCAGAGTTTCGAGTTGGAATTTTGATGCTTTCATCAGCTCTAGAATTGTGAATTTAGTCTAGTGATGGTTTTTGTTTGCTTTCCCAAGTTGTCATTGTATTTCTTAGGGTGCTGCTTGGAGTTTAATCCTTTTAGGCCAAAGTGTTGACTAGGTGAACATTTCCATAAACGACCTTATATCCCAATTTTGACTGCATCATTGAATCTAGAATGGTGTTTCAGGTGTGCGTGAATAGTTCATTTTCTTAAATTGAACCCCAGAGGCATATCGAGTGGTGTTCAGAGACTTTCTTTCTTAGTTATTTTTTGACAAAACCTATATCTTATGCAGATAATTAGTTCATCGCGATCATGGAGATTCCCTACGCGATCATGAAGCACTTCTTTCCCTTAGCTCGTCACTATCACAGTTTTTCCTTGTGTGAGTGTGATGACTCCCCTTTCCTCCTTTCTGCGTGAATGCAGCGCTTAGCTGCGCAATTGTGATGCCTTGCTATTCCTTCCTTCTTTGTAATTGCAGCCTTTCCATACGTGATTACGTTGCCTAGAAAATCCTCCTTTTTATGATCATGACCCTATTGCCATGCAATGGTAATGAGTCACGACCTGGTAGTATATAAATCTCCTCCTCAATTTCTCAGAACATTTTCCTTAAGCTCTTCTTTGTTTTTCCCTATTTTATTGGTGAAATCAGTGTAGGAAACACATCAAACATTGTAGGAAGTTCACCAAATTTTCCCTTTCTCACCTCCTCATTGGTAAGTTGCTTCGCCTTTGTTATTTTAATAAAAGTGGAAGTTTTTCACCATTATGGGCCTTATTCAAGCTTGATGTCTTTTTCTCTGAATTCTCAGTTATATTATTATTTGTTCCTGGTGCATTGAGTTGGGTTGCACTATATAATCAATTTACCTTTTAATTTTGGTGCATATTCTTTCTGTTTTTCTTTTTGAAGTTACACAACATTTTGCACTTTTGATTACGTCTCTCTCAGGTATTTTGAGGCCCTTCCCACAGTTGGATTTTTATAGCATGGGTTCCTGCTGATGTAGGGGACCCCGTAGTAAAGCTATTTTTTTAGCTCCAACTAGCATGACCCATGGGCCTGTTTAGGCCTAATTTTTGGCCCAATCTAAAATTTAGTTTAAATAGTTTCATTATACTCGTACTTATCCCTGGATTCTAATTTCACCAATTTCGAAGCCATTGGAGACCATTGTTATCAGCCAGGTTGATATTTCAAGGTTGCATCACTCTAGTCGACAGATGAAGAGTAGGCTATGTAGGGCTTTCTCTGAGTGTATAGCTTACATAATTGTACTGAATAGCATTCGTGCATTGGGTTTTCTATGTTGTTACCGTGTACTTAGACCCTTTTTTCTCATTCTCATTCATTCCCTTTATTGGCGCTCAATGTAATAAGACATCGGTGGCCTAGTATTACACTTGTGATGGTTTTAGGGGGAATCTGGAAGTAGTATAATGTTATTGCATTGTTTGATTTTTGGGTTTTCCCTTGGGTTTGGGATGGTGTATTGCGTTCCTAGATTTTGCCTATGTAGGGAGTAGGTTAGTTGTAGATATTGTTGTGTTGTTGCATTCATTCTATGAGAGAGTGACTGCAAGCTCCATTATGAGAGTGAGTTTGGGACAGGGGCCAGTATCACCTTTTGACTATCGAGTCATGAAAGCTGGTCACTTGATATAATATAATAATAATGAATAATGGCATAAAAGGTAGTAACATGGAACTTTCTTATAATAATATAAGTTAATAGATCTTTTAACCTTTTTAGACTCGGTGGTGTGCCGAGCACCTGGTACTACCCTTTCTACATATTTTGGACCATGGTCCACACCCTAGCACTGGACACTATCATTTGACTACTTATGCTTTGACTTGAGTCTTTTTTCATTTGACAGTGAGTACATATGCTGGCACTTGAGCCTATTTTTGCACTGCAGTGTGTATGAATTTTTTATACTTATCACACCTATAAATTTGGAGACCATCATGATATTTTTATCTTGATGACCTTGGTGATACTACTATATTGAGGCGTGGGACACCTTGAGTTGCCGAGATTATGGCATGATGAGACTATTGATCTGAGGCATTGTTAACTCGATTATGAGACTCTCTGAGGCTCTGTGTTTTGGGATGTAAGATTACTATAGTGTTAGAGATTGTGCGTGGTGGGCGTACCTCAATGGGCCCTGCTTTTAGGCTACGACAATCGAAGGAGGGGTATAGGTTGGAGCAGGGATATATAGGGAGAATCTAAGGTTAGCCCTTCCAAGGGTCCTTTCTATTGGGCCAACGGGTACTAAGGGAAGAGCACACATACAATCTCTGACTTTATTGGTTATATTTACATTTCTACACTTATTTACTTCAGTATAACCTGGGTAGTATGGGATGCCGATGGGTGAGTGTGACTTCTGTGTGTGTTGTCATTCTTATGGGGGTTTGGAATTGTTAATTTAATTATTGTATTATTGTAGCTAGTGCTTATATAGTTTTAGACTTTACTGGTGGACCTTTCTTTCTTTGTGGGATACTTGTGCGAGATGTTAGTTATTTCTTTATCCCTTCCTTACTTTGAGGTCAACGGTATACCATCAATGTTCCCCTTATTGTTTGCTTTATCCTCTCTCCTGTTATTATACTATATTGTTGCAAGGACCCTGGGTATATTCTTTCCTTCTCGACTGAGATCCTATTCTATGTTTAGCTAGTGATGCCATGCTCTACATGTTTTCTTACTTCTTACTAAATAGTTAGCTTCTATGATGCCTTATTTGCTTCAGTTATCTTACTTTCTTATATTCCTCTATTTATTTCTTTTATTTGTGTTATGCGCCTAGTGGGCCTCAAAGCCTACTGGGTATTGGTTTCTTCAATGACTTATACTCATATTACAGTTGTTTCCTCTAGTACAGATCCGAGTACTAGTGTCATACATTGATTCACGAATTGTCGTTTGTGCTTTCTAGATATTGACTTTGGAGATACAAGGTAAATTTTGGTGTTCAACTGTTCTTACTCTCCACCGCTTGTATTTTGTCTATTTTGTACATTCAAAGATAGACTTATAACATAGACCTTGTATCTGTACTTTGTATTTAGTGGCTCTTTATTTATTTACACTGATACCCGCTCTTGGGATTTTGTTCATTCTGTTGTAGTATTCTGCCATTTTTTTTATTAGTTCTCTCTCTTTATTTTCTTTACTTGTACTTGCGCGTCTTGTTGCTGGTATAATATTCTTCTGCTTTAGCTTTAGGCTATAGGGTTGGTCTCCTATTTGAGAGATAGTAGGTTCCACCATGATCTAAGAAAATGATTCATGACAGCTTAGTATTAGAGATCTAGGTTCGACTAGTGTATACAAAGCCCATGTCTAGTAGTGTCCTGCGGAGTATTATGGACACGTCTGTGGATTTTCTTCAGGAGGCTATTCTGGCATATAGGAATGTGACTCTCCCTTTGAATCCAATGTCATTCATACATCCTAGGTGGTTTCTCAAAATTCTCATTTATCATCCTCATTCTTCGGCAGATGTTGCATACGCAATCTTCTTCAGCAGATACCGGCAATTTGTATGACCAAGTGCTCAGGATATGGCTACAGTACCTATAACAGCACCTGCAGGGGCGATGACTATGATTTCTACTTTAAAAACCCTGCCAGTTCATGTAGCACCTGTTCCAACACCTATTCCATCATCAACTTCAGATATCTATATACCCTCTAGTAATTACTCAGTGCTTATAGGGGTCCTTATACCGATGGGGCACAGACATCTGCCCAGGGGGAAGCCTTGGGTGCATCTACATCAGGGATACAGCCTGTAACTACAATTCCACTTCCAACTCTACCAGTTCAACTAGTACCATCATTTCAGCTAGCAGCAACTCCCATACTAGCTTAGGTTTTGCTTTTTCCAGTTATTGCTCCTTTTGTTCTGCCACGGCCAACGATGATAGATATAGAGTAGAAGCTCCTGACTAGATTCTTGAGATTGGATCCCCTAAGTTTAATGGAGTTCTGAGTGAGGATGCCTATGAGTTTATTAATAAGTATGAGGAAGGGTTGATAAAGCTCAATATTTTTGAGATCCATGGAGTAGCCTACATCACATATTAGATGTGTGTTGCAACTAAGTAGATGAGGAGATCTTTCACAGTTTGTAGGCCAGTAGGGTCATCTCAGCCGATATGGAGTGAGTTTTATCAGATCTTTGTGAGGAATTTCATGTCCAAGGCTGAGCGTGAGCGCCTGAGATTAGGCAATTTGATTAAGGACCGGTGTTAGTGTCTGAGTATGAGGCCCCTTTCCATCAGTTTTTAGTATATAGTGTTGAGTTCATGCCTAATGAGGTGGAGAAATTTTGTAGATTTACCTTTGGTTGAGGGATAGGATTCTTGAGGTAGTTGCCTTGTTGGTATCAGACAGCCTACCATTTCAACCATAGTAGACCATGTTCATTCCATGAAAACCTCTACCGCAAGTCGCATCAGTGTAGCGAGAAACGGTAGAGGTAGTAGGGAGGTTTCAGTGGGTCCTATTTATAGGGCCTTATTCAGTAGTAATATGTTCAAGGTTATTCTATCAGTCCAGTTCAGGCCTCACTTTAGATTTTAGGACCTCCTCAACAAATCTTCCTTGCAACTTCTCAAGGCAGTCTTTACGAGGTTCTGTGTCTTCCCACCATGGTTGTTAGACTTTCTTTGGTCATGTTTTTAATCAGGGTGAGACGTAAGACCTTTCTTCGAGTTTAGGGTTTTGGTCATCTTTCAAGGGTATGTCCCTAGTGGGGTACTTTTTAACTTTCTCCGTAGCATGTTGCACAATTGAGATCAGTACCGCAACTAGTTAGAGGTGGGGCACAAGATGGTTCCCATGGTGAAGGCCAGTATGGTAGGGTCGGTGGTCACGTGATAGTCATCCAATTAGTGACCCTAGTTATATGCTATACCAGCTAGGTAAAAGTAGAGGCCTCGTATGCCATGATTACATATATAATTTTTGTGTGTTCTAGATCTACATCAGCCTTGTTTAACCTTGGATCCAGTTGTTTTTATGTTTCAACTGATTTTATACCTAGCTTGGAGCTTTCAGTGAGATACTATTTGTGCCTATGCTTGTTGCTACCCTGGTAGGGTATTATTATGTAGTGGATCAGGTTACCAGATCACATTTTGTTTCTGTGGGTGTATTTGATACTTGGGATAACCTATTATTGCTAGATATATTTGATTTTAGCATCATACTGGGAATGGATTGGTTATCCCCTGATTGTGCAATTTCGTATTGTTATGCCAAGACTGTTACCTTAGTCGTGCCTAGTGAATTTCCCATTGTGTGGTAGGGTTCTAGTACTCGAGCATCGACGGGGATCATCTCTTGCCTTCAGGCTAGGAGATCAGTGGTGAGAGTTTGTCGAGCTTATTTAGCTTATGTTTGCGATGCTTGAGTCGATGCTCCAACTCCTGAGTCTATTTCAATGGTTTTTGAGTTCTTAGATGTGTTTATGACTGACCTACAAACCCTTCCACCCGAGCAAGATATTGATTTTTCCATTAACTTAAATCGAACACCAGTCCCATTTCGATTTCTCATTACCGTATGGCTCATGCAAAGTTAAGGGAGCTGAAGGTTGAGCTCCTAGATATTTTAGATAAGGGGTTTATTCACTCAAGTGTTTCTTCTTGGGGGCAATAATTTTTTTTGTTAAGAAAAAGGACAGTTCATTGCTAATGTGTGTTGACTACCGACGGGTGAACAGTGTGACAGTTGGGAACAGGTATTCAGTGCCAAGGATTGATGATTTATTTTACCAGCTTCAAAGAGCGACAATGTTTTCTAAGATAGAGTAGAGATCAGGATACCATCAATTAAGGATTTGGGCGGAGGACATCCTGAAGACAGTGTTCAGCATTCGTTACAGCCATTATAAGTTTTTGGTTATGTTTTTTCAATTGACCAATTCCCCGACAACATTTATGGACTAGATGCATAGGGTACTTAAGCACCACTGGAACTCATTTGCAATTGTGTTCATTGACAATACTCTAGTGTATTGATGGAGCAGATCTAAGCATGAGCAGCACTTGAGATTGATACTCTAGACACTGAGAGAGTATCGTCTTTTTGCCATGTTCTTAAAGTGTGTATTTTAGTTTCAATCTATAGTATTCCTTGGAAACATGATATCCAAGGATGGGATTATAGTTGACCCAACAATGATTGAGGCAATGTGTGATTGGTCAAGACAGACGTCTGCTGCTAAGGTTCAAAGCTTTTTTGGTTAGAAGGTTACTACAGACGAATTTTCAAGGGATTCTTATTAATTGCAATGACTTCGACTAGGTTGACTAGGAAAGATGTAGTCTTCCAGTAGTCCAAGGATTATGAATGAAATTTTTTAGGCTCAAGGAGTTTTTGACTTCAATGCCACTTTTGACATTTCCAAATGAGGGTCAGGGTATCTCTATGTATTGCCACACTTATGGTATTACTTTGGGTTGTGTTCTAATGCAGCAGCACCATGTTATTCTTATGCATCGAGGTAGCTAAAGGTTCTTAAGAGTAACTACCCCACTCATAACTTAAGTTGGCAACGGTAATATTGTACTCAAGATTTTAAGGCATTATCTGTATGGGGGTTTCGTGTGAGATCTATACTAACCATCATAGTCTTCGGTACATTATGAGCCAAAGCGAGCTTAATTCCAGGCGACAGAGATGGATTGAGCTACTAAAGGACTATGTTATTACCATTCTGTACCATTTGATCAAGGCTAACATCGTGGCAGATGACATAAGCCAAAAGGCAGTCAGTATAGGCAGCTTGGTAGCCTTTACAGTTTCAGAGAGGTCGTTGGCATTAGGTGTTCAGTCTTTGTCTAGTCATCTGGTTAGATTGTATTTGACAGGCCCCAGGAGGTTTTTCTCTAATTCAGGCTTGGTATTCCTTGTTAGGACAGATTTGGTATCGCTAGTTTAAGGATTAGCACTTTATTTCCCTCAATGATTAGGTTTTAGCTGGAGAGGCCGATAAGGCTTTTATTGATTCAGATGGATTTCTTTGGTATGATGGTCGCATTTGTGTACCACAAGTCAATGGATTGGCTCAGATGATTATGAGTGAGCCTTGCAGCTCAAGATATTTGATTAATCTAGTTGTAGCTAAGATGTATTGCTATTTGTGATAGTAGTATTGGTGGTTTAGGATAAAGAGGGATATTTCAGATTATATGTTTAGGTGTTTTAACTTCCAGCAAGTTCAGTTTGAGCACCAAAGGCCAGGTGGTTTGATTCAGAGACTTCCTATTCCAACCTGGAAGTGGTTTGTGCTATCTTGTATTCTAGATCTTTCCAGTAGCCTTCCTAGTTTATTGTGACTTGTTGGGACCAGTAGTCCGTCTCCCTAAGGGTTCGATTGAGATTTATCCCACTTTGCTTGTTTTAGAGCCTAAATTTAGGTACTTATTAACTTTTGTCAATTTTTGTTCAATATGTAGTCAGAATCAAATTTTGAAAGTTCCATTATCTTTGGAATACCAACCTTGGTCTAGATGGACCTTAAGTTCGTGTTCCTGGATCTTTGTTTTGAGTTTGAACTATTTTTATGGAAATTTAGTTCATTTGGAGTTGAGTTTTATCCTAGATTTAGACTGTTGTGGTTGGAGTGTCCAGATGGAATTCTAACGCTTCCATTAGCTCGAAAACGTTAATTTTAAGCTAGTGAGGATATTAGTTAGCTTCTCGAGGTTGCTGTTGCATTTTTTGGGGTGTTGGTTGGAGTTTTAGCCTTTTAGGCTGAAGTATCGACTTGGTTAACATTTTCATGAAATGACCTCATATTCTAATTTTGATTGTGTTGTTGAGTCTGGAATGTTTTTGGGTGTTCATGCATAGTTTGTTTGCATAAATTAGAGTCCAGACACATATCTAGTGGTGTTCAAAGACTTTGTTTCTTAGTTTTTTTGCTGTCAAAACCTGTATATGGTGCAGGCTAATTTTTTCATCTCGATCAGGGAGAATCCCTATGCGATTGCAAGGTACTAGTTTCCCATAGCTCATCGTGATCACAGTGTTGCCTTGTGCGATTGTGATGCCTCTTTTTTCCTCCCGTCTTTGTGATCGTGGCACTTACCTTTAAGATTGTAATTCCTTCCCTTTCCTTCCTTCTTTTCCATTACGGCCCTTCCCTACGCAATCGTTTTACCCAAAAACATCCTCTATTTCATGATCGCGACCCTATGCCACACAATCACAATGAGTCGTGACCTGGCAATATATAAACCTAGTCCTCGATTTTTCAAAATATTTTCCTACAACACTTCTTTGTTTTCCTTATTCAAGTGGTGAAATAAGTCCAGAAAACCATAAAATGCTTGAGGTAGTTCACCAAAGATTCCTCTTGCTCTCTCCTTGGTTAGTAAGTTACTTCACCTTTGTTATTTCCATAAAAGTGGAGGATTTTCACAATAATTGGACTTAGATAAGCTTGATGTCTTTTTTTTTATAAATTCTCTGCTATATTATTGTTCGATTCTTGTGCATTGATTTGGTCTACACTACGTAATCAAGTCACCTTTCAATTCTGGTGCATATTCTTTTTGTTTTAGCTTTCTGAAGTTATGCAACATTTTGCACTTTTGATAAAATCTCTTCTAGACTGTTTTCAGTCCTTTCCCGCACTCGAATTGTGCTTATTTTTTGAGCATGGGTTCCCGGTGATGTCGGGGACCTTGTGATAAAGTTTTTTTTGGTACCGGCTAGTGGTATCCACAGGCCTATTTTAGGCCCAACTTTTTGACTCAATTTGGAATTTAGTTTAAATAATATTGTTAGACTCGTACTAATCCATGGATTTTTATTTCACCATCTTTAGAGCCGTTAGAGACTTATTTCTATCAGTTGGGTTGATATTTTGAGGTTGTAGAATTCTAGTCATCAGACAATAAGCAAGCTAATAGGGCTTTCTCTGAGCGTATTTATTACATAATTGTATTGAATAGCATTCGTGGGTTGGTTTTTTTAGGTTGTTATCATTTACTTAGACGTCTTCTTCGTCCTATTTTGATTCTTTCCCCTAATTGGTACTCGGTGTTACTAGAAGTAGTAGATCGCTGATTTGTCAGTTGGTTTTGGGTTTTGCCATCGGGTTTGGGCTGATGTATTATACACCTAGATGTAGCTTAGTTTCTCTTATGTAGGGCATAGATTAGATGTTGATACTGTTGTGTCATTACATTCATTCTACGAGAGGGTGAGCCGCAGGCTTCATATTCAAAGTACATTTAAGGTTGGGACCAGTATCACCCATTGACTATGAAGTCGTGGACATTGGTTACTTGATACAATAATAATAATAATAATAATGAATATGGGTATGGGTATAAAAGGTAATAACATGGAACTTTCTGAATCTAAGTTAATGGATCTTTCAACCACTCTAGACTCAGTGGTGTACCGAGACTACCCATTCTATTTAGAGGTTTCACACCTTGGCGTTGGTTACTACTATCATTTGACTACATATACTGGGACTTGAGTCTGAATTAGTTTGGTAGTGAGTACATCTGTTGGCACTTGTGTCCTTCATTGTACGACAGTGGTACAACTTTTCTATACTTATCACGCCTATTGATTTGGAGATCATGATGATACTGTTATCTTAAGGAACTTGGTGATACTACTATATTGAGGTGTGGGACGCCATGAGTTTCCATAAGTACAGTTATGATGAGACTATTGCTCTAAAGCATTTTGACTAATTATGAGAATCTCAAAGGTTTTGTGGTTTGGGATGTGAGATTACTGTTGCATTAGAGATTGTGCATGGTAGGCGCACCTCCATGGACCCTACCCTTGGGCTATGGAGATCAGAGTAAGGGTATAGTTTG
Organism: Withania somnifera; assembly: GCA_039654485.1. Taxonomy (NCBI): domain Eukaryota; kingdom Viridiplantae; phylum Streptophyta; class Magnoliopsida; order Solanales; family Solanaceae; genus Withania; species Withania somnifera. The sequence goes on from JBDJHY010157995.1 coordinate 11,309, forward strand.
GAGTAGGCATATATGGGGAAAATCTAAGGTTAGCCCTTCTATGGGTCCTGCCTGCTGGGCCTACGTGTCCTGAAGGCGGAGCACACATAGAATCTATGACTTTATTTTTTATATCTACATTTCTACACTTCTTTGCTTCGGTGTACCCCCGGTAATATGGGATATCAATGGGTAAGCGTGACTTCTGTGTAGGCGGTCATTCTTATGGGTGTTTTACAATGCTAATTTATTTACTTTATTATTGTAGTAACTACTTAGCTAGTTTTATACTTTACTGTCAGACCTTTCTTGCTATGTGGGTTACTTATATGTGGTGTTATTTATTTCTTCATCCGTTCCTTACTTTGAGGTTACCGATATACCATTCATGTTCCCATACTGTCTATTTTACCCGTTCTCCTATTATTTGCTTTTATTATTATGTATTATTGCAAGGAGCTCAAGTATGTTCTTTCCTTCTCACCTGAGATCCTATTCCGTGTTTAGCTAGTGATGCCATGCTCTACCTATTTTCTTGCTTCTAATATGTGTAGCTAGTTTTCGTGATGCTTTATTTGCTTCTATGATCTTGTAATCCTGCAATTTACTTCTTTTATGTTTGTGATGCACCTAGTGGGCAATCGAAGCCTACTAGGTACTGCTTTCTTTGGTGACTTGTACTCATACTACACTTGTGTTTTCCTGTGCAGATTTGAGTACTAGCGTCCCACATTAATTAAGGAATTGCCTTTTGTGTTTTCAATCTGTTGACTATGGAGATATAGGGTGTATTTTTGCTTCCAGTTATTCCTGCTCTCCTCAGCTTGTATTTTATCACTTTTGTACATTTAGAGACAAACTTGTACCATAGACATTATACTTAGTGTCTTTGTATTTATTTACACTGATACCGGGTCTTGGGTGTTTGTTGATTCTGTTGTCGTATTCTGCTATTTTTGGTATATCTTCTCTATCTTTATTTGATTTACTTATAATTGTGCGTCCTTCTGTAGGTATAACAACCCTCTGTTTCGACTATGGACTACAGGGTTTTTCCCCCACTGGCGGGATAGTAGGTACAATATTGATTTCGAGGAAATGGGTCGTGACACTAATGCCCCTATAGCCTTTATGGATTTTATGACTCGAGTGTTCAAGCCCATTTTAGACTCTTTTGTGATCGTTTTCATAAATTTCATATTTTTATACTTGCGAAGTCAAGAACACCATGAGGAGCATCTGAGGATAGTTCTTTAAACTTTAAGGACTGAACGACTCTCCACCAAGTTCTCTAAGTGTGTGTTTTGGTTAGAGTTTTTAGAATTCTTGAGCCACATGTTATCCAGTGTTGGTGTTAGTGTTGATCCATCTAAGAAGTTCGTGATTGCCTCAACCTACTA
>JBDJHY010158016.1:0-12686 GCA_039654485.1 Withania somnifera
CTAAAATTTCCTTTTGTTTTTTTGTACTTATGTTGAATATACCTTTTTAATTTCTAAGCATTATGAATGAAAATGGCATTTTCACTTGTTATTTATGTAAGGAACACAATTCTTTCGGCGGATTTTTATTAAATGTACATGTTGTGTGACATCTCCTTATTTATCGGTCAAATAGTAATTTTTACTACAAATTCAAAAAGAGTTCTTTCTCTCATCGGCTGTAACACCCCGAAAGTTATGCTAAAATTGGAGTCGTTCAACATAAGTGCTTAAGTAAGGATCCTATGAATTCTCTCACTTGTTTCTAGGTGATAAAATCATCTCTAAAGTTTGGAAGTTGTGTTTGACATGATTCAAGATCTTTAGGAACTCCTAGCACTAAGTTAAGTTCAAAGTCTTTCGACCTTTGTAGTTATCGCATTTCATGCACGAGTAAACTTCAAATGATCATAGATACCAATATATAATGAGTTATGTGAACCAATCTATAGATCCCTATTCACGAAAAGGTCTTTAATTCTAATTTCCAACTGTCACAATCCGATTTCACAGATCATGATGGCCCTTGCTATCCACCAGTATAAGAACCAACCCTGTAGTTCGTAGCCTAAGAAGATGACTACTATATCAAATACAGAAGCATATTCTTAAAATAACAATGAATAAGTGACTAAAGCGGAAGTAATAGAGTCAAATAATATGCCCAAAACTCGGTGTCGGTGTCAGTGTCAAATGAACCACTAAGTACAGAATCAAGAAATAAAATGTCTAATACAACTGTGTCTCCGAAATACATGTAGATCAAGTAGAAATGCTAAAGCCGAAGAGAAGCCAGTAAAAGCCGGATGCCAAGCTCATCCTGAATCTCTAAAGTAGAATGAAATCTGCACGAACAGCTAGTTGTGATCACGATCAGGAACCTATACTCAGATCTGCACATGTACAAGCATAGTATGAGTACAAGCTGTCGAAGCAACTCGTACCCAGTAGGCTTAGAGGGCCCACTAGGCACATAATAGTAATAAAAATAGTAAATTACAGAATACAATAAAGGGGTCACAGAAGCAAATAGCACAACAAGGAAAGGTAGATACTTAAATAAGAATAAAAAACAAGTAGACATGTATCGCTAGCTAATCATAAAACAGTATCTCAGGCAATGAAGGAAAACATACCTGAATCCTTACAACCGTATATATGACAATAATAAAATAAACAAGAGTCAAAAGAAGACAGGAAGAGAATATGGAAGATATACCAATAACCTCAAGTAAAAAGGATGAATGAATAAATAATAGCATAAGACACAATATCCCACATAACATGAAGTATCAATTAAACAATAATAACAATTAAGCAGTAATAAGAATAATAAAGTAATGTAATTAAATGCTGACAAGTCCCCCAGAAATAATCACAACGTACACAGAAAATATGCTCATCATAGGCCTTACATCTCTGCCAAGGTACACTAAAGAAAAACAAGTCCAGAAAAGTAAATACAAACACATAAAGTAACCAATCCTGCATACGCATCTCCTCCGGTACCCGTAGGCCCAGCAGGCAGAACCCATGGAAGGCTAACCTAAATAATCTCGGTATGTCTATCCTCCACCTTAGACCTCTCCCCAATCTGTGTCAGCTGCATCCCGGAGGCAAGGTCCATAGAGGTATGTCACCACGTACGATCTCTAATGTCATCATAACCTCACATCCCAAGTCACAGAACCTCAAGGGTCTCAGAGTCTGGCATCTCACGCCTAATATCAATAATCTCATCAAGTTATACTCGGCAAGTCAGGGCGTACAATGCCTCAGTATATCTGTATCACCAATATCCTTAAGGGGAATATATCATCAATGTCTCCATAACCATTAAATGTGATAAGTTTCAAAAAGCTATACTCACTGCCATACGAAGATGGACTCAAGTACCAGCGGCTGTACAAACTGTCGAACTGGGTTGGTCTCAAGTGCCAGCATTGATTAGTCAAATGATATTTCTCGGTGGCAGGGTGTAAAGCGTGGGCTAAAATGAGTGAAAATAGTATTACCGGGTGCTCGATACAATGTCGAGACTAAAATGGTTAAACGGTCATTTACTTATATTATTATTAATTATTCTAATTTATCAACTTATGTCACTATTCATCATTATTACCAAGTCAGCCTCTAGTCTCCAAGGCTCAATAAATATGTAGTGATACTTTCTCAGCCCCAATGCACTCTCATCGAAGCCAAACGCCTAACCTCTCGTGTCACATGCACAACATATCCGAAAGTATGCGTAAACATGTGACCATATAATAACAATTTCCTATGCCCTACATAGGTATCTAGCCAACTTCTAAGTCACAGGCACCATATAAATCGGAAACCAAAATATCAATATCAACATGGAACGGATGAAAAAACAGTACAGGATTACTATATCCACCTAGCTATCTAACTCATCGATGCTATTTAGTAAAGTTATTAAAGCTATAAGCCCAGAAATAGCCTCACGGGGCCTACCTATCGTCCGACAATAAAGCGCTGCAAATTCATTAATCTTACTTTGACTGATCTCAAACGATCTCCGAATACTCAAAAACTTACATCAACGTATTCTATATGTTAATTCGAATCTAACGATGTAATTTATGCTAAGTTCTGATAAGGCCTAAAATCAGGCTTACGAGGCCCGCTCGCCGGAAAAGAAAATAAATATAGCCACGGGGTTCCCAACATTATTAGGAACTCAAAATTAAGCACAAATCGAGTGCGGAAAGGGCTACAAAATAGTCCGTACAAATTTGACCTTAAAGGGGTCAAAGATGCGATTTTTATGGATCAAATGTAGGAATTACGATGTATTAATGATACTAGAAGCAGAACATACTAGGGAAACAAAGAATTACTCAGTAATATACGGATTAAGGCATGATTTTATCAACTTCATCAATTGGGGTTTACTAATGGAGGAACCTAAGAAATTTATGCATTAAAGGAGAAGAAGAACTTACCGAAAGGAGGGACGATGCAAGGAATCTTTTGAGAGCTTTATATTCAAGATTGGAAGGGTTCCACAAGTTTATGTCTTAGAATTTAGGAGAAAAATTGAGTTTTGGGTTTTCTAAACGGGTTGATTAAAGGGGTTGCAGTTACTTAAAGTCACTGCCAATCTCGCAGGGGAAAAAATTTGGGCGCAGGGGCGAGGTTCGGTGGGGCGGCCCTTGGTCATAGGGGCGAGGCCCACTAGGAGATCCTATCCTCGCAGGGGCAGTCTGTGCTTGGAATTCCGCACCAGCTCAACTCAAGAACTATAAGGGGTCTAGAATGAGTTTTCTGAGTCTAATTTCAATAAACCAAATATGTAAACAGCATGAAAACGACATTCTGGATCCAATAGAATCGTTGAAACGGACATCCGAGGTCATTTAAGCAAAATGGCCCCTTAAACCAAATACAACCAAAAATGCACTACTCCACCAAGGTTCTCAAAATTACACCTGACACACCAACACTCTTACTAGCCTAAAATAACCATTCTGGAATTAACGGAAGCGTCAGATTTCTAATTCGACACTCCAAACATCAAAATATCACCCCCCAAGCTTCACTTTAGGCCTTAAACTTAACTAAAATCCAAAAATTGGCATAAATTGCAAAAAAAAAAATAATTCCAAAACACAAACTTAAAGTTAATCTTGACTTTGTTTGACATTTCGGAGCTAACGGAATTGTCGAAATTTAATTCCAAGCTCTTCTTGAAGGAAAGTTGGTTTTGGTCAACGAATACTTAGTTTTAAGCTCTAAAATAGGCAATTTGAGATATTTTTTACCCGAGCCGCCAGGGATCCGAACTACCAGTCCCAGCAAGTCATAAATAACTTGGGATAACTACTGAAATGCTCTAGAATACAAAATGTCATATATTTATTATAAATGATCGTGAGAGTCATTACATAACGAGAGACACATGTGCAAAGAAAATATTACAAGTGGGAAGACCATAAAAGATTTGATTGAATTTTTTGTCCTTTTATTAAAAGAATCAACAATAGACAAAACCATCATTTACTACTTTCTAAATAAAAAATAAAAATCAACAAAACTCTTAATTATTAAATATTTCATTAATTGAATAATGTATTATACTATATTAGAAGTAATCCATAACTAAATTAATATGTAGGAATCATATGCATGGATTTAACTTGTTGTAGCGTTCCTTTTTTTTTTTTAACTAATAGTAGAAGAGTTTTAGTATTCTAATACAAATCATATTTTCTTATTTGATTTATGTAATAATATGACATATTTAAAAGAAAAAATTACCCTTCACTAAAATATTATATAGTATACAATACAATTTCTTTAAATTTAGGAGGTCTAGATTAATTTAAATTTTATTTATTATTAACTTTCATATTCAACTATTATATAAAAACCCTCATTATAAGTAACACCAACTATAAAAATAATTTTTCACGTTTATACACAGAAGTAATAGTCCATTTTCTATTTACGTAGGAATCACACTTTTATCTCCATTAGGAGTGTTTCAATCCTGTTTAATCCGCACTAGGAATATTTCAAATATTTTGTTGTTCTTTAGGTTTATATGAGGGTCTCTTATGTTAATAAAATGTTGACAAACTAACTTTTCTCTTCCTATTTAATTTAGATTGATTTTGATTCAAGTTATTTTCTTGCATTCACCTAATTTTGAGTCGAAATCGAGTCTCAAGGTTGGGTTTCGAACCGAGAGTCAAGATCGAATCTCCAGTGGAGGTTCGGGGTCGACAGTCGAATCTTGAATCAAGGAAAGGTTTTAGGTCGATAGTCAAGGTCAGCTAGCAAATCATGAATCATGTTCGGGGGTTAGATCCCAAGTTGGGAATCAAGGTCAAGTCCCAAGTCGAGAGTCGAAGTTGAGTTCTAGGTCAAGAGATAGACCCCAAGTTGGAGTTAGGAAATGGAGTCGAGTCCTGATTCGAGAATTAGGGTCGAATTTTGGGTCGAGAGTTGGGTTGGAGTATCAAATTAAAAATTGGGGTCAGGGGTTATTCTCGATTGGGAAATTATAGTGAGAATTTGGGTTAGGTCACAAGTTGAAAGTTAGTATTGGGTCCTGAGTCGAGAATCAATGGTCAAGTCATAAATAAAAATCAAGAATAAAATCAAATATCGAGTTACGAGTCAAATCACAAGTTTGGAGTCAAGGTCAAGTGCTAAGTCAAGGTTAAGGGTCGAATTTAAAATACTTAATCAGTGTTAGGTCAAAATTGAGAGTCAGGGTCAGGTTTTGAATCCCAGTTAGGGATCGGAGTTAAATCTCAAGTTAGGAGTCAAATTTGAAGTTGAGAGTCAAGGTTGTGTCTAGAATCATGTCGAGTCTTGAGTTAGGGTTATATCTTAATTCGAGAATCAAAGTTGAGTTCCAAATTAGGAATGAAAAAATGGGGTTGGTATCAGTAGTTGGATCACAAATTGATATCAAAGCGGAGATCGAAAATCGGGTCCTGGGTCAAGGTCAGATCCTCAGTCTCAAATTTTAGGTCGAGATTGAGAATTGATATTAAATCTGGAGCGGAATCCAGAGTGGTAGTTGGGTGCAAGGACTAAGGCTTAAACATCGGGCTGGGGTCAGGAGTTATTTCTCGTGTCGATTCGGTGTCTGGTCCGGTGTCATTAGTAATTTTTAAAATTATATACGTAAATGTTCTTAGGATAATATTTTCGTTTTACAAACCAAACATTAGAATGTAAGTAATAAATCACTTATTTTTCAAGAAAATATTTTCTAGTTGTTAAGGATCAAAATTTACCAAATTTAAATAATTACTCTATAAAACGAGTTCAATATCTATTTTCAAACTCGAAGATCCATTATGATTTCCTTAAAGCTATACTTTCACTGTTGAATGTTAATAATCTTATAAAATGAGACTAAACAAGAATAATCAGGAGTATAATTTTGTAACCATATACTTCTATGTGTAAGAGCTTATTAGTTCACAAGGCTCATTATTTTATGTTTTTCTTCCATGCTAACATTCAATCAACATAGCTATTTTCATAAAATAAATACAAGTATGTAGTGTTTAGTTTGTGAAATTCTACTTTTAATTAATGATGAGGGGAATTGAATAATTTGATCTTTGATGATTAATAATTATTTTTGCTTCAACACTAATCACACCACTATTATATATAACTGGATAAATACTTGCAGTCAGTTACCAACTTACAACTACTTATATCAACAAACAAGATAATAAACCAACATATGATATTTGTTGAAAAACTTAAGAAATTTGAAGAATATGATTACAAAAGGCATGTACACTAAACTAATCTATCAATATAATATTAAATGTGTGAAATCCTAAATAAAATGTTTTGAAGGCACAAGTGCATAACATGTATCTTTACTTTTTGTTTATATCATTGTCTTTATAATATTATAAATAGACTATAATAGATATATGAAAATATAATTGGAAAGTCTCCTAAATATATAAAAATCAATAAACTACTAACAAATTAGAGAGTAAATACTAATCAAATATATATAAAGTAGTAATAGTGCATTAACAACTACACTAATATATTTACGTTTGAGACAAGAGCGAACAAAAAAGCTTAGGGATGAGAGATTTTTTTGCCTAACTATTTTCAATATAAACTCAGTTAAGATAATACTAGCGCAGAGTGAGATGTATAAAAGGATACTATATATTTGGAATTCTCTGAAAAACAATAAGGTTTCTTTTCTCTTGTTAGGTTTTTATTTGGCCAATAGATTTGAATTTTGGATCATATGCTTATTGAACAATGAATATTTATAAGTCTAAATGTGAAGTTATATATCTAAATATTAAAAATAATAAACGAACTTAACAAATATTTATAAATTAGATTTTAATTAATATTTTTTCTATATTAAAAATTAAAAGTATATATGTTTATTATGTCGGTTTGGTTTGGATTTGGTTCGGCTTTTTTCTTTTAATTAATATGAAATCAAACCAATAAAGGTTGGTTTTTATTTTTCAACACCAAACCAATCAAACTAAACCAAAATTTGATTTTTTTTTTCTCGATTTGACTTGATTTATCGATTTAATTTGCCTTAACAATTTGGCTTGTACACCACTAACTTAGCATTGTGTTGAAGCTAAAACTCTACAATGCACGTATGTACTCTACATATGTAAGATTGGAGTAAATATAACATGAAATATCTTTAAAATATGAACGTTTTTTAAATCTAAAACAAGCATAATTTAATAGAAATTAGCTAGATATGAAAAAAAAAATAGCCTCACACATAAGTATCTACTCAACTCCGGTCGTCAAACTTGCTAAAAATTTGAACAACTCAATGACTAGTAGCGATATCTTAATTAACCTAAATAAAATAAAGTATTAATTAATAAGTAGCATGATTTTAGGTGTTCTGATCTTTCATTCTCCTAGCATAATTATGAAAGTAGAAGTTTTTCTTCTATCATAATTGCTTGTTTCCTTATAGGCTTATATTAAGATTCAATCATATCATATTATATTAGATCACATCATATTGTATTTATTCTATAAGTGTGAAATTTCTATTTTCAAAGTTCGATCCCATTTTATCCTTTTATTAAATCAAATTTGATTAAATAACTAATTAAATATTAGTATTCTAATTACATAGTGGTAGAATTTGAAGTGCACTTTGACATTATAAAATTCCTTAGTTATTATTATATGTGAGTTAATTCAATTATAAAGAAAATAAAACGGCCAAATGATTTGTTTCCCTCGTTGAATTAAGGAGATAAATTCACTGCATTAGGAACCGTTCATTTTAAACATTATCAAACACTATGTTGACATGTTCTATGTTAAACATTATTTCAAATCAGTTAAAAACCTCTTCACCTTCACATTTCTCCTATATATATATTATAAATTCAAACCATATATTCACGTATGTTGCTAATCTAATTTCATACGTAACTTATGTACAGTGGAATATTACATTTCTTTCTCTCTTTTTATATCAAAGATGCTCTTGTTTATAAAACCTTAACGTGCTGAATTGGTTTTAATTTTTTTGACTAGTTCTTTCTTTTTTTGCACATGTTTTGTACTTCACAATCAATGTGGCCAGGTTATCTTTTACTTCATTAGTTTTTCCTTTTCCTTAACCGTTGTTCTTTCTCAATTTAAAAAATTATTCGTTCTTTATTTTCTTTGAATGTCTTTTTCAGATTTTCGATGATATTTTAAAATTATTAACTTTAAAATATTTTAAATGTTTGTCTTTTATAAAAAAAAAAATATGATTTGTAAACTCAGAAATACATTTCACAAAGAAAATATTTTAATGCGGATGAATTAAACTTTATATTTGTCTATTGTAAAAGAATATGATCTGTACTTCAATATTAGCAGAAATAATATAAATCGTTCAAAAATCAAAGTTGATTGTTTAAACTTTAAATATTAAAAAAATATATCAATGAATTTGTATGAATAAGTTTAATTTTCTTGATCGTGGAATATATTGAGAAAAAAAAACTGGTTACCGAATAATCTGCCATTATTTGGAGCATGAAATAAGTTTGCGTTCACTTATGTAAAAAGAATCGAAGAAGTAATGCAATTGAGCATTGAAATATTTTTATGTTCTTGATTAAACTTGGTTTATTTTGATTTCAACTACCAAGTTACTATACCACAATATCACATTCATGAATTTTAATTTTATTAATTTTAATTTTGTTAGTAAAAAATATGTTTCCTACCTTTAACATTAGTTTGCTATTTCTCTTTCACGAAATTAAAGAATTATCAAGTATTTTACTAAACAGTAAGTTTAATCCAAATACCAATTCTATAATAATTTTTTTACCAAAAAATTAATCTCTCAATAAATGATTAAAAAAAACAATTAAATGAGAAGTACAATATATTAATCATTTTATTATGTTTAATGAGAATTTAGAGAGTTGCAAATCCAGTAACACTTTTAAATATTTAATCATGGCATTGTAAATTTCTTTAGTTATTACTAATTAATGTAAACGCTATTTAGTTACGAAAAGTCTTCTCCTTTTTCACTTTAAAATTTTGAATAAATTGATGAGTTGCAGTGACTTCAAATTCATTTACATGGTGAAAGGTCTATATGATTGTACTCAATATGAGCATACGAAAACACAAAAAATATTGTAATGCGTATTAATTATTTGATAATATTATTATCTTTTCGGCTATTCTTAATTAATTTGATTGAAGTATTACTTTCTGAATTTCAAATTAAAATTATTAAAAGATGTTTTTGGAATATTAACAGTTACATTTGATAGACATATTGTTTTATAAGAAGGAAAGCTTATTACATTTAAAGATGGCAGCAGATCTCCGCTCCATGATCTAAAATCAAGGACTATTTGATGTACTTTTATAGTCTCAAACTTAGTTATGTTTGAACTTTTCCTCTAAACCAATTCACCTCTCTATTTTATTTTATTTTTTTGTTGGGAAAGGTGGACATGGATCAAAGCTAAAAAGTATTAGTTGAAACCATAAAAATAAAAAATAAAAAATGTTCAATATTGATATGATAATATACGATTTAAAAAATAATCATATCGCAAGTCATACAGTCGAGAAAAGAGGATAGATGTTGATAATTTGATATCATAGGTAATCCGAACCACGGCCACTACTTTACATCGATTGTGCTAAAATTGCTCTTAATACTGAATCATCCCATTAAATATAATTCTTTATTCAGAAGATTAATATAATTTTTTATTAAATGATTCAAAGGAATTTGGGATTCATTTGGTTATACTTAAAAAAAATATATAGTTTTTAGAAAGTTAAACATCAATAACATTTTAAAAAATGAAAAGTAGGATACCTACTTTTAATTTTTTAAAAGCAAATTTTAACTTTTTTAAAAAATAGTTTTAAAAATATCCAAACGCTTTTAAAAACTGAAAATAATTTGAAAGTTGATTAGACCAACTATTAAGATAAGTCAAACACCCTTTATCTATATTGAAAGATCCATCACCACTCCGACTGTCTAATTCCCATATTTTGTAATTGTTAGGATATAATATTAACCATGTGGTTTATCTTTATCTTATGTAAAGGGTTTTTATTTATTTAATAAATATAATGAAGTTTTATTTAAAATAGCTCATTAACATGTATGTCCTTTACTTATATAATAGACGATTTTATGTATGGAGTTTTGCTTCATACATGGAAGATTAAAATTGTCGGTCCTTATAAGTAATAAATTTATGTTTACAATTAAAGATGAGGTTGGACAAATATATTGATGATTGTACCACAAAATTAAATGTTATTTGATCTTAATTGCGGGAATGATCTCACTCCAACTTCTTGTGTTAGTATGCTTTTCGTGCATATTGAACGGATCAAGTAGAGATGCTAATTTATGATTCTGATATTTATTAAACAACCTCTCTAATATTCATTAAATGAACGTATACTTTTAATCTTAATACAATTATTATGATCAATGTGATTCGATCTGTTATCTTGATCTATGAAAAGGTGAGACTTTATAATGAGTCAACATATTCCTAATAGATTGGATGATGACGAATCACATTACATCTTTTAAATATTAATTAGTTGATAGAATTCATGTCTCGATCTTGAGATTGATGATACCTCTTTATAATTGCTTATAAGTTATCATGTAAAAACCCTGCAAGTAGATTTTGTATCCGTCACATGAAATAAATTAAGTTCAGTGATAAAGGATTAAACTAATTATTAAATTAAATTATCAGAAACTTATTTATTTGATTGGTATCGATAATTCGAACAGGGGGAATTAAATAAGATTTAATATTAAATTTTGAAAGTAAATCGAGAAGTACAATTACGAATTTTTAGTGGAATAATTCATATTTTATCATGATAAGGTTAATTCATTCACTTGTAAATTAATACCATAATTGAAAGCCTTTATTATTATATATGTAGTCCCTACTTGCCAGATTAATTAATGGGTTTATGAAAGAAAAGGTAATCTAGAAGCAATAAAAATTAGCTATTTTAATCTTTGTTTACTAAACTCATATAAGGTGATAAACACTAATTTGAGTGGGACAAATCCACTCAAAAAACGTGCAAAAGTAGTGGAGAGAAAATCTCCTTCATGTTTGCCATTTCTTTGGAGCAGAGCATGGATAAAAGGAGTAAGTCTTCCACTAAATCAAATACATTTTTTTCAAAAATAGAATGTAATGACCCGTTTGGTCCTTTACTTGTCTTTCATTTTTTTTTTGTGTGTTTAGGTGTTTTTGTTAGCTGCTCCAAGTGATTTACAAATTGTTAGTATCGTTAGTTTGGTTCCTTGGCGGATTTATAGCCTGTTATCTCATCTTTTCTGCTTTGGAGGCTTAACTTTGAAGTGGTGGAACTTGAGAGTGAATTCTTAGTAAACGCATTGGGAATCAAACTCCGAAAGTTCCCTTAGCTCTAGAATGCCGGCTTGGTCTAGGTGGACCTTAAGTTCGTGTCCCGAAATTTTTGTTTTGAGTTTGAGCTGTTTTGTGAAAATTCAGTTCAGCCAAATCTTATTTTGGAGTGTGGATGGTTTTCTGATGATCGAAGTGTCGAATCAGAATTTTAATGGTTCCATCAGCTCCAGAACAATGATTTTGGACTAGTTGAGTCATTAGTTCACTTCTCGGGGTACCGGGCTCGTTTTAGATTAGTTTGTGAAAAGTTGGAAGGAATACTCCTTTTGATTATTTTGGTTTATAGGTTATTTTTGTTAAAACGGCCTCCGTTGGTCGTTATGTCAATTTCGTTGAGTCCAAAATATATTTTTCACTCAAAATACATATCTAGTTTATTGTTGTTGGACTTCGTGTTGATTCCATTCCCTCGTTTGAAGTTTAGCTATCGCAAAAAATTTTCTTCAGAATCAGGCCTTCAGCGCAATTGCCCTCCTTGGATGCGATCGCAGTTAATACTGTTATTTTATTTTGCATGATCGTGGTGGTGGGTGATGCCATTGCGCTGAATTTGGAATCTGGGCTTTAGCACAATCGAGGTGGGTGTTGACTTGGCTGCTGGGCGTGATTGCGATGGTACTCCACAATCACGCTACGACGCGACTAGTTTATAAACTGAAAGTCCACCATTTCCATTTCATTTCCCAACTCTTCTCCTTCAATTTCTCCCCCTCCCTCGTCCCTTCTCCCACTAATTCAATGGGTAATTGGTGGTTTTAGTCAACCTGAGTGAGGAAGTTGTTCCTTGTTACCTTGTCCTCGAAATTGGTAAGTTCTCCCTCCCCTTTTCCTCTTCCTTATACCGTTGCATGTCCTTAGTTGTGAAATTGTGATCTTTGGCTAAATTGTAGTTAATCCTTAATAATTAGCGACTTTGTGTAGATTTGGAGCAATCTTCCCCTATGAATTCCTCCCCGTTTCAGGTGAGTTTTATGCCTTGATTCCGGCTAAAACTCTGTTTGCAATGATTTACACTTTTTCATAATTTTTGATTGACCAATTGAGAACCTTCTGGCAGTTCAATTCGAATCAAATTCAAACCACGCGTTCCTTGAGCTGAGACCTTCGTGCCTGTGATTTTAGTTTATTTTTCTGGGCTGAGGGACTCATTGGCTCATTTAGGCCCGTTTTCTG
>JBDJHY010158046.1:0-12685 GCA_039654485.1 Withania somnifera
TGATGAAGAATTAATCACAGTACACATATCACCTTCCTCCTCCACACCATCCTTCCCAACTAATGTACTACCATTTCTCAAGGGAAGGGTTCCATTATTGAAAAGTCTGTCATCTTTCCATAGTAGGTTGTTAAACAAACTATAACTTCTAAAAGAAGCTATATGTCCAACACTAGCAGACATCCCACTAGGTACATCTCCCATAGCCATGCAATCATGAATTAACATATTATCCTTGAAATCATATTACAGTTCACTAGTTCTTTGATGAGAATTAGAAAGGGAATTATACGTTAATGAATAAGGATCATCATTTAAGAACCTTACAAGACCACTCTCAAGACCAACTCTAGTAACTCTTTCGCTACAATGAGGCTTATTAAGCGTATTATCCAACCCCTTATGTAGTGGGTTATTGTCATCCTTAATTTGACTTTTGCAATTAAACATGTTTGTTGGTGTCATTTTAAGTTCAAAGGATTCACACACATGATCACATTTTGAACCAATTAACATGGAACCAATACTCTCAAGATGAGTTCATGAGTTTCATCACCATACTCAGAACCATAATTTGTACAAGCATACTCACTAATGTAATCACAAGAGTAAGACGAATCCGTGGATGACATTGTAACCATATATCCCCTGTGTACCTACGAAGCTCAACAAATAAGTTAGTATAAAAAACGTCACGCCTCTCGTATTGAAATCCATTCAACGTAGCTAAAGGCATTCTTCCTATGTTGATAAAGAACTAACTTGACCAATAACTTCACAATGATGCTTATACTTTGTGGAGAAATGGATTTTTGTCTACTAAAAACAAAGGACAAATAAGGAATAAAACAGACTAAAATCAATAAGGTCCTATGAAGATATAAAATGAGAAAATTTATAAAGAAGTAGCATAACTAAATGGACACTAAGAACTAATTAACAACTAACTAGAACAAATACTAGTTGAAAATTAGTAGTAGAGTTCAAGAAAAGAAATTAACGAGCAAAGAGATGAAACAATGGAATAAGGAATTGAAATAAGGCAAGGAAGATTGATACCACCAAGTTAGGATAACTTTTAGACATTTTGCAATCATTATTGATCGTTGTGGGTGAGGGCGGACCGCCGTCTAAAGGGCCCTACCACCGTCTGGGGAAGAAACAAACTTGTGCAGGTTGCCACCTCCCCCCTCCCCTTACCTTGACCTTCGTCTAGGGTGTCTTGGCCGCCTTCTGGGATGGTGGGTCGCCGTCTTGGACAGCAAGCTTGAAAACCTTGCACAAGATGTTCCTTTGTGGCCCCCCTATATAATTATGACCTTGTACTTTCCCTAAATGGTAATTTCAAACACCTTTTCCAACTCAAATTCAAACCTAATTTGGATCAAACAACACCACATTAGAAGATCATCCACCAATAATCTATGAATTTTTCCAAGAGCGCGGATTTTTCAAACTCTCACAAATTATCTCGGATTAGAACGAAATTAGATATCTAGGGTCCTAATGACTTGAGAAACAAGATTATCAACCTTTAAACACAAAAATAAGACTATAACTAGAAGATGACTGATCAAACATACTAGTTCTTCATCTTCTTCACATGAAGATATAAAGAACATTCAAGAACATTGCAACTTTTCAAAATCCAACCACCCTCAAATGAACTCCGTTTTGCACCAAATTTCAACCACGTGCTCCCTGTACTTGGGGAACAAACCCACTAATTTCTACACATAAAATACACCTGAAACTTTAAACTTATAAACCCTAGTTCTTCACCTTCAATGCCAACAATGGTGAATAACCCAAAACAACCCGGATTGAGCCCAAATTGAAGACACGTAACTTAAAACACTAGAGAAACAATATTATAATACTTGAAAAACCAAATTCCAACAGAATTTCAAAATTTTTCTTGAAATCTTCAAAATTCCTTTTTTTTTTGAATTTGTTTTGTTTATGAACTAAGGACTGTAATTCGATGGAATAAATTACTAGCCTAAGATCTGATACCAAATGATAGGGATCGACATAAAAGGCACACGATAAATAGGGGAGGAAGAAACAATGAGAAAAGATATATGAAAACATACAATTAACCCACTGGTTTATGAACAACAATGGATTGGTTGTCATCATCTTTTAATCTAACCTGTGAATTGACGAAAATTCCCAACAATCAGTCAACAGAATTCAACTTGAGTCCACAAACGAAAAACCTTCGATTAAATGTAAATAATAAGTAACTAGCAACTATGGGAATCCACCCTCAATTACTTACTACAATTATGCTAAATTACGTCTAAAAGCTATGCTATGCTAAGAACTAATCTCTCAAAGAAGTTCTAATGTTTTCATCAAAGTCTCAAAATAGAAATACTTCAACTCTAATATTTATGTCTATTAAAAATTGTAATAATGGCACTTTGTCCACCAATGTTCTGGCATCTACAGAGCAACCCTTAAAGTTCTGGAATCTTAAATTAGGTTCCTCAAGTTCTGGAGTATCCACATCTTGCAACTCACAATCTTCCCATAGGTTGATCATCTTGTGACATGGCTTGAAAAGGGCTCTCCCAAGCATCTCTTTCCTTATGGTAGCCTGCATTGTCTGACACTCCTTCTCTTGACTCCGTATTAAAGGCCGGGATAGGTGGGTATTATCCGTGCTCGTATCACCTTCCTCGTCTTAGTGGCCCATGGATAGATATTTCCATGAATTTTGTGTTGGGGCTCTCTAGAACAAAAAGGGGTCATGATATTATTTTTGTAATTGTTGATCGGTTATCTAAGATATCACATTATATTCCTTGTAATAAAATTGATGATGCTCGTTATGTGGCTTCTTTATTTGTTTTTCAATGTACTTAAGTTATATGGGGTACCTAAAACTATTATTAGTGATAGGGATCCCAAATTTCTTGGTTATTTTTGGAAAAGTTTTTGGGGTATGCTTGACACCAAGCTCCTATTCTCTACTTCATGTCACCTTCAAATAGATGGCCAAACCGAGGTAGTGAATAGAACATTTGGAATATACTTCTTTATGTTATTAGAGAAAACCAACTTCTTGGGAAGAACGACTATTATTTGTTGAATTTGTTTATAATAGGTCGTATCATTCTTCTAATTACATGACTCCTTTTTAATCTTGTTATGGTTTTAATCCTTTGTTGCCTCTTACACTTACACCATTGTCTAGTGATGTTGTGATAAGATTAGATGCTAAAAAAAGGGCAACGGAGATGTTTAAAATTCACTCCAAGGTAAAGAAAGCAATTGAACGAACCAATACTAAGGTATCTAAGAATAAGAAAACAAGGAAAAGAGAATGTGTTTTTTCAATGGGGTGATGGGTGTGGGTACACTTCTAAAAGGAGAAGTTTGATATACATTCCAAGTAGTCCAACACATGACCTCAAGGGAAAGCTAATCCCAAGAGGCAATGATCCATTCCAAGTAGTCCAACACATCATTTGATATGCATACAATATCGATCTCCAAAGTGAGTATAATGTGTTTAATATTACTGATTTGTCTTCTTATGGTGTAGGTGAGCATACGAATTTGAGGATGAATCCTCTTTAAGAAGGTGAGTATCATATGATCCTGGATAACACCTACCCTTTGAGATCATTCACGAGGAGGAAAACTAAGGAGTTAACGTCTTTACAAGCTACCATGAGAAAGAATGAAGCATGAGTGACTTTGTACAAGCCCCAATTGGTGATTTACAACATATAGAAAGCTTGTGGGATGCAAGATGAAGCTTATGAAAGCCAAGGACGGGAGAAGGTGGATTCCCAATTGCATAGAGGTCCAACTTGATATTTTAAGAACTTGGAGGACTTCTTTGACATATTGAGTCACTTTTGGGTCCAAGTACAATTTTTGTAAAAACTTGTTTAGTATATATAATTTGTCTTTTATTATTTTCAGCAGACTTGGATGAAAATACATTTTCAAAGCTTCAAAGCTTATAGTTTAGTTCTAGCATATTTATGTCATTATTAGAGATTAATTGTAGTTTAAGTGATTCAGGATGGATTTCCTTGGTTGCCAATGTAACTTCTTTATTTTAATCAATCAATGGATCTTCTATTTTTGGATTTTAATTTGGTATTTGTTTGGTTGATTTTTGGTGTTTATTTTAATTCGTTGGTTCAATTGGAAGGTGAAGGTATCAAGTACCTTATTATCCATAAACTAGTGAGTTATCGTAGATTTTTTCATATCATTTTCTTTAATTTCTTTCTTCCTTATTTTTCGTATGATTCGTAACCCGAATCACATTACCCTGCGTGAGACTATTATTTATTATACATCTCTTTCCTTTATTTTGTACCCCCATTTAAGTTATTTATCAATTTATGTATAATGTATTTGGGGGGCAATGAGACATCTTATAAATGATATACATATCCTTAAATTTGTTAGGCTTAGCTTTGCCACAAAAGGTCACATGTATATTAGAACGCATTACATTGTTTATATGTCAATGATTGTGTGCCTTATTTCTTTCATATTTATTTGATTTTGTTTAATATATAATATTTTGTTCTGTAAACTTAGTTTATTATTTTGAGGTTAAAGCTTGGATTTGTCTATTTTATATATTTTTGGGTTAATTAATTTTTCTTCATCTGGTTCAATCTCCAATTTGATTTTCACAAGTTAGAACTATGTTTGACCTGATTCCTTGCTCAATAAGATATGCAGGTGCCAAAATGGCTCGATCATATTTCCTGTAAGATTTCATTTCTTTTTATGATAGAAACTGGGAGAGGATCTAATAATTTTTCAAAAAAAAATATTATTTTACAGCGGCAAAGACTGAACATCACATAAAATAATACAACTAGGGATATTTTTAAGAAGATCTCAAAAATTCCATCAGTATCTTTTATCATCAGCTCAAGATTTGTTTCGACGTATCTATCTAGGACAGAATTTTTAGGAAGGTCCTAAAAATTGTATCAAAGTTGAGTTTTGAGAAGCCAATAAACAATTAGAAAAACAATCAGGGGAATATTTGACTACACAGTCACCTTCTTTCGTTCAATTATTTTTTATGACTATTTTCTCTCACTTATTTCTTATCTTTTTCAGAAATAATTACCCATCATCAACAATGAGAGTAGTAACAATAATGCATAGTTCTTCAAAAGGTATAGTAGTACATAATATTTCCGGAGAAGTTACGGAAAAACAATAGGTCCCTACAAGACAATTCGGGAACCACAATAGTCTTTGCAAATAGCCAACGAATATTCTCCATCGCAGGAAATCAACTGACATCGATATTGTTTGAAACTTTGCATTAATTTTTTTTGCATAATTTTGTAATGACCTTTCATTCATTTTTGTGTGTTCAAATTTTCTTGCATTATAGAGCTTTCCAGTAGTGGCCCTAAGTTATTTGGTATTATCAAAATCAATGGTTCGGTTCCCCGATCGTTCATTTGGTCATTATATTCATTTTTCTGTTTTATAGCCGTTAATCAAAATCGTTGACTTTAGTCAACATTCTATGAAAATGAACTCGAAATCAATTTTTAATTATTTTGTTAACTTTTAGAACATGAATTTTGGTCTAGATGGACTTTTGGTTTGAGTCCAGAGGCTTTAGTTTTGCGTGATGTGATTTTGCGTATTTTATGTGCTTTATGGTTTTTAAGTGAAACTTGGGTGGTCATTTTATGATCGAGGCCTCAAATTTAAAAATCCAACTGTACCATCAACTTTGAATATCGAGTTTGATTTAGGTGATTTGTTAGTTTAGCTTCGGGTCAAGCGAGCTCATTTTGAGTACTTAGTTGGAAAGTTGGTTATTATGGTATAGAGTTGACTTTGGTCAATATTATTTTTGGAATAACCTCGCATCAAAATTTTGTCTGTGCCATTGAGTCCGAAATGTGATTTCTGTGCATGTAGCATATTTAATTTGTGTTTATCGGGTCTCGAACGCATTTCGAGCATCATTGCGAAGCTTGTTTTCTTACTCAAATTGCTGGTGCAACAACTAATATATTGCAGGTCCCATACCCCTTGCATTTGCGTCCAGTCCACTGCATTTGTGGAGCGGTGTCCTGGACCTCCTTTCCCCTTCCCTTTATCACATCGGCACCCTTGGCACTGTATTCATGGTGGGTTGCCTTACTGGCTGACTGCGTTCACGGTTAGGTGCCGCATTTAAACAGGATTTTTGCCTTGTAATATTGAAAACCCAAAATCTCTTTTGCTTATTTTCTCATTCTTATTCATCTAAAATACCATTGTTGAGCTTCAAAAATCCTTGGGCCTTTTCAAGTGAGTTTTGGGGGACATGGAAAATGATATTTCTTCGATTATTCATAAATTATTGGTAAGTTCCCATTTTAATTTCTTCAAATTTCACCTTCTCAAAGTTGGTTCTTCACTTTAATTGATTATTTCAAGCTTATTTATTTCTCGTATTAGCTCTAAATTTTAGGTATGAGTTTCCTATGGTATGGAAAACATTTTGGTACCTTTTGTTCTAAGTTTCGAGTTCACGGCTCGTAGGTAGATTTTGAGCCATCCTTTGATCCCGACTATTTCAATATTTTCTAGGTATAATTTAACTTATATTAACTTGTAGATTCTAATTTTTTAGTTTCATGACCGTTCAAGGTTGTTTGTGCATTTTTTAATTTAGATCTATTTGTGCAACTTCTACCCAGTATTTGTAATATTATCTTCAAAGGGTAGGTAGGTTATGGCTTACTGCCATGGATTGTGATTTTCTAGGTTTGTACCCATGACTTTGTCTACTTTTTTCGTCCGCTTTTTGATTACATATTGTTGTTATATTGATGATTATAGTTACCTTGTGAACTTGAGTAGTCTTGATAGACTTTGGAACATAGATGGAGGGTTTATTGAGAGTGTCTGTGAGTCTCGTACATCAAATTATCTGGTTATGCTTGGTGTAGATATTGAGTTTGTGCAAGACCGTTAGGTATAGCCTGAGCTATTATTTGTGGTTGAGCATATCATATCATGAAAATTATTTTTTTATGCAATGGTTTTCATTATTTTATGGCCAAGATCCTGACATCACTTATTTTAAACCTTACATGGACTTAAGGTCTTGTTTTTAGTATTATGAGATTAAAATGAGTATTTTTGAGAAGTTTTACAAATTTTCAATGATAAAGGAACTAATGACTATGTAACCACATTTTTGAGATATTACTAGACTCGGTGAATCTCCTGCACTAAACATTGATGATTTATACTACTTTAGCCTTGGAGATGCCCGAGCGATGACATTCAGATTTCAGTGGTTTATACCTTGGGAGGCCTAAGAACTCATTCATTCTTTGATATTCCGAGAGTTTTGATCTGATTTCAATGATTATTGAGATGGTATGTAGGAAGGCCCAATATGGACCCTGCCAACTCAGCACTAGCCCAAGTATGATCAAGGGAGGGTTATACAACGTATTATCAGGTATATAAAGAAGTCCTTCCATGGGCCCTTCCTTTTAGACCTATGGGTACTGGAGAAGGAGCATACACATTTACATTTAGGTGAGTATTGAGATAGTATACATGGACTCCCTCCATGGACCCGACTGCCTTATACTAGCATCCATATAACTGAGGGAGGGGTATACAGTGTTATATTAGGTACATAGGGAAGTCCTTCATGGGTTCAGCCTGCCGAACCTTCGGGTACCGGAGGAATGTACACATTTACATTTAGAATGCATCATATCATCATGCATTTCATCCTTTAGTGTTATTTGTTGTTTGTACCTTCCGACTGTATGGGATGCCAGAGGGTTTGCATTCTCTTATTTGTATATCTCGGTATTATGGCGTGCCATGGAAATTCTCCTTTACTTACTACTGTTTTGATTTACTATTACATGTAATAGTTATATCTGTTGGATTTCCATTCATGCCTCATTATTGTGATACTTGTTGTAGTCAACTTTCTTCCTGCACCTATTATTTGAGGTTACCGGTATACCACTATTTTTTTCATTTATTTCTACATCTTATTTGATGAGCATGTATTTATATTCTTTCTTCCCTCATTTTTCCTGGATATTCCTTATTTATAGCTAGTTATCTAGGTTATTTATCTTCTTTATCCAGTTAGCTAGTTTCTCTACTTGCTCTACTTTTCTGACTTACGTGACCTGTATTCCTTATCTTCCTATTTGCTTCTTTTATTTCTTATATATATCAGGTCGACCTATGATGTCTACTGGGTACCTGTTGTTTTGGTACTTATATTATAATTTTTCATCTTTTGTGCAGATTCAAGTAATGGTCCACGTTGATTCCGAAGTTTGGGCCTAGATTCTATTGTTTAGGTAGATGATTTATGGAGCCTAGAGCTTATATTTTACCTTTCTTACTATCCCTTTTATGTTACTTATTTTGAGACAGATTATGTATTCTCTATTTTAGAGATTGTACTCTTATCAGTGGGTCATTGTACTGGATATCAGGTTTTTGAGGTGTTCTATTAACTTGTCTAGACTTCACTTATCCTTGTCCCGCATTCATGTCTTTTCTTCCTCTTTTAGATTATTATATCATGCTTTGCATGGTTGTTGGGTGGTTCTTCTACAGTGGGATGTAGGTGCCCTAATGATCGTGGAAATGGGGTTGTGACAAATTTTTACAAATATCTTTGATTCTTTCAAACATATTATAGTAATACCATCTTCAAAAAAGAAGAAAATAATAATTGTTCTTTAAAAGTTTTCTTCTGTCCAAGTTTTTAACTAAACTGGAAAAACTAGGCAAACCTGTTTCTCTTCCTTCATGTTGAGATACATAGGCAACCCTCCTCGGATTCGGTGATCCTTATTCAATAATAAAAAAGTGCAATTTTTTATCCTTATTTTAAAACTAAGAAAAAAGTATTTTGATCCTTATTTAAAAAAATAATTTTTTTTGATCTTTATTGAAACTATCCATTTTCTCAGAATCATATATTTGATTTGGTTGGTGCCGACATAGTTCAAAGCGCACCCATAAAAAGAGAAATGACTAATGTAATAGAGAGGATCAAATTTGTGGTGAACTTAGGTTCTTTTGGTATATCGTAATCGTATTTTCATTACACTTGAAAATTTTTATTGCATGCATTTAAGATAAGAATAAACCGACCTCATGGCTTCATGTACATTGTGGGTGAGTTTTTAGATTAAGTTTAACTACATCGCATTGTTTATCTAGAACTAGGACTAAATGTTAATTGAGGAAAAATTCTGAGTTATATTTGGTTTGAGAAAGGATCGTAGGCCTTATTTGATATGATTGAGCCTTTCAATCCTACCACATTATGTTAATCCTTAGCATGTACCCATTTTTGAGCTTGAGTCTATTTTTGGGATAACCACATCTTAGCTTATACCCTTATGAGTGCTTACATGCATTATCCCTCTTGGCCTACTCTCCTTGGGTGCACTGAAAATGTTCAAATAGAAAATAAAAATTGAAGTTCAAAATTGTCAAAGGAAAAATTCAAAGTCCCTAAAAGTCAATGATATGAAGCAACTTAAAAAGAAAACCAAAAATCTCATCACAAGTTCAAGGCAAGAAGAAATTTCAACAAAAGGAAGAAGACACTCTAATAAAAAGGGAGAATCTTCAAAAGTCTGAACAAAAAAGTGAAAGTTTTCCAATAAGCAAAGATTTAAAAGAAGTTGAAACAAGGAAAGGGACATCAAGGGAGTTCAAGCGTCAAAAGCGTAAATATTTCTGAAGCACAAGTCAAGTGTAATGCTCAAGGAGGGATTATATCCCTTTTATCCCAAATAAATATCCTACCCGTTGCTAAGCCTACATTACAAGACAATAACAAGGCCTACATGTTCTCACATTAGTAGAGACTTACATGAAGTCTAAGTCTATGGCATCACAATTGCAAGAGTTAAACATTCTTCTGAGTGTGAGTGTATTTTTCAAAAGTTCTCATATCAAATACATCAAAATGTGTGATATAGGACTTTCTTTGTAGTAAGGGAACTTGAAACATGAGGACCCATATATTCAAACCTTTATTTGAAGCAAGATGAAAAAGTCTTGTCAACACTTAGGAGAGGATCCATGGGAGTTCATTGAAGGATTTCAAGACTGCTTACATAATCTTATCTTGATTAAGTCTCACAGTGTTGATTTCACATTGTATTATAATGGTGAAATCACCAAGGAGCAGTGGTGGTCATATTGTTCTACTAGGTTAGTTACTCTTATTACTTGGATCTCATTCCATGATGCATTTATAGAGAGGTATATCCCTCGTACTGAGCAGGGCCACAGAAGAGAGGAGCTTTTGATACTTGAGCGAAGTTTCTTGTCAATTTCTTAGTATGAGGCTGAGTTTCACAAACTATCTACTTATGGTGCTAACTATATATCTTCTAAGGCGGACAAGATACGTCATTTTATGGTTAGGTTAGGTTTTGAGGTTCTCAAGGTTGCTGAGGTATTGGTACTACTAAGGCATCATTTCAGTATATTCTTGGGGTTGCACGTACTATGTAGGATCTTGATCCTAGAGAGAGAGAGAGTGAGGAGAAGAAGCCTCATAGTCAGGGTCTATTCAGTAAATCAAGACATGGTGGTAGAGGTTCTGGTTTATTGGGTAGGACCCCACCTCAGCATCAACAGCAAGGGCAGTCTGGTTGTCATGTTTGGGTCTCTCTCTAGGCTTTAAGTAGTGGTTCCCAGGGTTATGAGACCTAGTCTTTAGGACATTAACAAAAGGTTGTTACCTCAGGTTTATTAGGCTGTGGTGGCCATTTTATTTCCCATCATTAGGGCAAACAGGTTGGCCTATGTTATAGTTATGGCTGTATGGGCTATTTGGCCAGAGATTGTCCCTATGAGAGTATTGTTTAAACTATAGTTGAGCCTTTTGCTAGCCATGTATTATTCTAACTCAATTGGTTAAAGCAGTGCCATCTTAGGGTAGGGGTGGTATTAATCCTCAGTGTGGTGGGGCAGTGGTCGTGATGGTGGTTTTGGTGGTGGTCGTAGTCATTTTTATGCTATGCCAAGTATACTCGAGCCAGAGGCCTCTGATGCTATATTGATATGTATTATCTTTATGTGTTATCATCCAGCTTCATCTTTGTTTGATCCAGAATCTACTTGCTCTTATGTGTCATCTTATTATGCTCTATGTTCGAGTATGGTTAGTGAGCTATTTCTTGTGGTGTTATCTGTCTCCAACCCAGTTTGTGATTCTTTAGTAGTGGATCATGTGTTGAGATCTTGTTCTATGAATATTGGGGATGTTGAGACTTATATTGATTTGATATTATTGGATATTGTTTAGTTTGATGTGATACTGAGCATGGAATTATCATAGCCTCATAGAATGATCATGGATTATAATTCCAAAATCGTGAAACTTAGTTGTTCCTGGTGCATTCCCAATCGTATGGTAGGGTTTGGTTAGTCACATACTGACAGGGACCATTTTTTGTATCCAGGCTAGTGGCTTAGTTTCTCATGGTTGTTTGGCATACCTTGTGTATGTTAGATATTTTAGTGTTGATTCTGCATCTCGTGAGTTGTTAGTTAGTATCTTGATGCATTTCTGACTGACCTCCCTAGATTATCACTTGAGTGAGACATTAATTTGGGAATTGAGTTAGAGCCGAGCACCAAGCCCATTTTTATTGCTCCCTATCATATGACACCTGCTGAGCTGAAAGAGCTCAAGACCTAACTTTAAGATTTGTTAGATAAGGTTCTTATTCATCCTAGTGTTTTTCCTTGGGGTTCTGTACTTTATTTGTTAAGAAGAAAAATGGTTCTATCTGCATGTTTATTGATTATAGGCAACTTAATGGTGTTATTGTGAAGAATAAGTATCCTATGCCTCATATTGATGATTTATTTGGCTACTTTCAGGGTTTAAACATCTTTTCTAAGATTGATTTGATAATGGGTTACCAACAATTGAAGATCAGGAGTGAGGATATCCCAAATACAACATTTAGGATGCGTATGGACATTCTGAGTTCCTTGTGATGTCTTTTGGGTTGACTAATGCACCCACAATCTTTATGGATTTGATGAACTTTGGTTTCAAGACATATCTTGATTCATTTGTTATTGTGTTCATCGATGATATCTTGATGTATTCAAGGAGTAGGGAGGTTTATAAGCATTGTCTTTACGTTTAAGTTTGGTGGCACTACTTATATGGAGTCCATTGTAAACTCTTCACTTACCATCATATTCTTCAGTACATTACAGGTCAGAGGGATCTTAGTGCTTGCCCACATAGATGGATCGAGTTGGTGAAGGACTATGATATTTTTATTTTATATCATCCAGGAATGAAAAAATGATAGTGGATCCCTTGACTTGGAAAGCAGTAGCCTGGCAACATTATTAGTTTTTAGCCTTGCAACATTATCGGTTTTGGAGAGACCATTAGCCTTGGACATCTAGTCTTTGGATAACTGATTGATGAAGCTCGATCTTATAAATTCAGTCCATATTCTTGCTATTTTTAGGCCCGTTCTACCTTGATTGATCAGATTCAACATCATTATTTTAAAAATCTTTCTTTGGTTGATATTTATGATTAGTTTTTACGGGGTGAGTCCCGTAGAGCTACATTGGGTTCAGATGGTGTTTTGAGATTTGATGGATGGATTTGTATTGCCAAAGTTGA
>JBDJHY010158054.1:0-12685 GCA_039654485.1 Withania somnifera
TCAGTTTCTGATATGCCATAGGCGATAGAAGTTCAATCATTGGATAATCGGTTGTTTAGTCTTGATCTTTCAGACCCCAAGTGGGTGTTAGTATATGTTGAGGCCAGATCTTCATTGATAGATCAGATTCGGCAGCGTCAGTTCGAGGATAAACGGTTGGTAGCTCTTCATAGTTAGGTGTTATCTAGGGAGGTCGATAGGGTTTTTTTGATTCAGATGGTGCACTATGGTTTGATGGTCTCATTTGTGTACCTTAAATTAGTGAGTTAGTACAATTGATCTTGCGTGAGGCTCACAATTCTAAGTATTCTATTCATCCTAGTGCAACCAGGATGTATCATAATTTGCAAAAATTGTATTGGTGGAAGGGAATGAAAAGGGATATTGCAGAATATGTGTCTAAGTTTTGAAACTGTCAGCAAGTCAAGTATGAACATCGGCTAATAGGTGGATTGCTACAGAGAGTCCTTATTCCTTCTTGTAAGTGGAAGCGGGTAACTATGGACTTTTTTTCTAGGTTACCGTGGACTATTAGAGGTTTTGATATGGTCTGTGTTATTTTTGATAGGCTAACCAAGTTAGAGCATTTCATTCCTTCTCACTCCTCCTATAATGCTGAGTGTTTGGCTCAAATCTACATTCGTGAGGTGTTAGATTGCATGGTGTTCCTGTATCTATCATTTCCAACAGAGGCACCTAGTTCAATTTGTAGTTTTAGAGGTCTGTTCAGCGAGACTTGGGTACCGAGGTTCAATTGAGCATGACATTTCATCTGCAGACCGACAGTCAATCTGAAAGGACTATTCATATATTGGAGGATATGTTGAGGGCTTGTGTGATTGACTTTGGTGGTTCTTGGGATCAACACCTACCATTGGCTGAGTTCGCTTACAATAATAGCTATTACTCCAACATTGAGATGGCACCATTTGAGGCATTGTATGGTAGGCAGTGTAGATCGTCTATTGGGTGGTTTGATGGTTTTAAGGCCAGAGTGCAGTCTTCAAACTTGTTGCGTGATTCACTTGATCAGGTTCGGTTGATTCAGGATAGGTTAAGAGCAGCACAAAGAAGGCAGAAGAGCCACACTGATCATAGTGCCTTAGAGTTCGAAGTCGGTAATAGAGTGTTTCTGAAGATATCTCCTATGTACGGTGTGATGAGGTTCGGTAGGCGAGGCAATCTTAGTCCCAGGTATATTAGGCCATTAGAAATTTTGGAGAGAGTTGGTGATATTGCCTATAGGTTGGCCTTACCGCATATGCTCTTAGATATTCAACTGGTATTTCATGTTTTGATGTTATGGACGTATATCCCCAATGAGTCTCATGTCATTCGGGAGAATTCAGTGCAGCTAGATGAGGATTTATCCTTTGTTCAGGAGCTTGTGAAAATTTTGGCTAAGGATGTGAGTAAATTGAGGTTCAGGGAGATTCTAGTGGTTAGAGAGCAGTGGAGATACCATCCAGTCGAGGAAGCTACTTGGGAGATCAAGAGTGACATGCGGAAGCAATATCCACAACTTTTTGAGACATCAAGTACTTTCTCTTCCCATTTATTTGATGCTTTTACTTGACTTTTGGGGATGAAAGTCCTTTTAGTAGTAGATGTTGTAATGACCCTCATGTCTATTTATAATAAATACACGACGTTTTGCATTTTAGAGTATTTCATTAGTTTTCCCAAATCATTTATGACTTACTGGAAATTGTAGTTCGAATCACTGGTGACTCAGTTGAGAAATATCTCAAATTGCCTATTTTAGAGCCTAAAGCTACGCACTCATTGACCAAGGTCAACTTTCTTTCGAGACAGGCTCAAAATTAAATTCTGGAAGTTCCGTTAGCTCCAGAATGCCAAACAAAGTAAAGATTGACCTTAAGTTGTGTTTTGTAGTTTTCATTTGTAATTTATACCAATTTGTGAATCTTAGTTAAGTCTAAGGCCTAAAGTGGAGCTTGGGTGATGTTTCGATGTTCAGAGTGTCGATCGAAATTTTAACACTTCCATCAGCTTCGGCATTGTAAATTAAGGCTAGTAAAAGTGGTGGTGGTGTTGGTTGTGTGCACAGTTTAATTTTGAGTACCTCAGTGGAGTAGTGCGTTTTTGGCTATTTTTGGTTTGAGGGGTCATTTTGCTTAAATTACCTTGGATGGATGTTTTGATGATTCCATTGGATCCGGAATGTCATTTCCATGTTTTTTACATATTCGGTTTACTGAAATTGAACTCGAAAAACTCATTTTAGACCCCTAGGAGTATTTTATTTGAGTTGGTGTAAAATTACAGGCATAGAATGCCCCTGCAAGGGGGGTGGGGTCACCCCAGCGACCTTCGTCCCTATGACCAGGGCTTCTCCCCAGCGGCCTTCGCCCCTGTTCAAATTTTCTCTCCATAGCGAGGTCGCCTCAGCAAGCCCTGAAGGTGCCCTAGCGAAATTAGCAGTAGCTATAATAACTGTAACCCCTTCAGCCATTCCGTTTAGAAACCAAATTCTCAAATTTTCTCCCAATTTCTAACGCATAAACTTAGGAAAATCCCTTTCAGTCTTAAAGATAAAGTTCCTATAATGTTCCTTGTATCGTCGCTACCTCCGGTAAATTCTTCTTCGTTTTAATTTGTAAATTTCTTGGGTTCCTCCACTAATGGCCCCAATTAATGAAGTTGATAAAATCATACCATAATCTGTATATTATTACATAACTCTTTTTTTATCTAGTATATTTTGCTTCTAATATCATTAATACATCGAAATTATGACGTTTGATCCATTTAAATTGCATCTTTGACCCCGTTATAGTCAAATCTGCCCGGGCTACTTTAAAGCCCTTCTCACTCTCAAAATGTATTTAATTTGGGAACACGAGTTCTTGGTGACATTGGAAGGGCAGCTAAGTCATTCTCTTAGGTTGTACTTCTAGAGGTCATACTTAGGAAACTGTAATAAGAAACACTTGGATCATTGTATGGTTAGGTAGGTATGTTATTTGGGCATAGCTAGGTTGGTCACAACCTTTCATATTGTCCTTCTAAAAGTTGTTTTGGGTGTAGAAATCCAAGCCACATACATAGAGATTTCCCTATTGCTGGATAGGTTGGTAACCGAGGTTAGGATACTATTTCTATAGTAGCACCAACAACCTCCTAGCTAACCAGGGCATATCTTCTAGTACTGGTGCGCATGTACTAGAATCAGGTATATGAATTAGGCTCCAGGAAGAAGCAGGAGAAGTCCCCTAATGTTGTTATAGGTATCTTATGAGTTCATAATATTGATGTATATGCTTTGTTAGATTCTGGAGCTAAACTATACTTTGTTTCCTCTTATATGGCTAGTCATTTGGAGTCAGTTCTTAGAGTCTATATGAGCCTTTCCCTATCTCCACACTTTGTATTTTAGCTAAAGAAAGTTTACCATAATTATGCAGTGTCTGCTCTTACTAAAGTAGTTCTATTTGATCACATTGAGTTAGATATGGTGGATTTTGACATCATCCTTGCCATGTATTGGCTTTATTCATGCTATATTATAGAACTAGAGTTGTCTATTTACAATTTTATGATGAGATGTTTTAAGTTTGAGGGTAGTGAATTTATTCTAATGGGTAGGTTCATATCTTACTTGAAAGATAGAAAAATGATTTCAAATCAGTATATATCCACATTGTATGAGATCATGACTTTGAGTATGAGACTTCTACAATCCAGTAACTTTCTGTAATCATGGAGTTTTCTACTGTTTTTCTTGAGGATTTACATGGAGTCCTCCAAACTGGGAGGTATACTTCGGCATAGACCTTATTATAGGAACTCAAATTATTTCCTATGCCATATAAAATGGCTCCTACACAACTTAGAGAGTTAAAAGACCAACTAGAAAATTTCTAGATACATGGTTTATCCATCCAAGTATGTTTCCCTCGAGTGTTGTGTCTTATACGTGTAAAAGAAAGATGGTTCCCTTATAATATGAATACATTATCGTCTATTGAAAAAATTCACAATCAAGAATAAATACCATATCCTAAGGATTCATGACTTGTTTGATTATTTTCAGGGTGCTAGCTATTTATCAAATATTGATATCCATTCTGACTATCATCACTTTAAAGTTAGGAAGAGTAGGGATATTCTAAAGACACCTCTCAAAACCCGCTATGGACACTTTGAGATTATGGTCATGTCCTTTGGTTTGACTAATGCTCCTATAGTTTTTGTGGACCTCATGAATAGGATGTTTATGCTATACTTGGACCTATTTGTGATTGTCCTCATGGATGATTTTCAGTTTACTACAGAAGAAAAGAAGAGGATACAAACAATCTTAGAGTTGTTCTCTAAACTCTAAAAGACTGTCATCTCTATGAAAAATTATCCAAGTGTGAGTTTTTACTAAAGTCAATAGCTTTCTTGGTTCATGTCATTTCCAGTGAGGGTATCTGAGTAGATTTGAAAAAAATCAATATTGTTGGAAACTAGCCTAGACTCACCACTTGTCATTTATCTATAGCTTCATTGGTTTTACTGGGTATTACCACAGATTCATTCATCTTTAACGAACACTCCCTTGAGTAGGTTTATTCAAAAAAAGGTTAACTTTGAATAGTCAGATCAGTATGAGAAAATATTTTAGGAGTTGAAAACTGGTTGACTTCAGTTCTGGTTTTGACTTTTCCAGAGGGTTCTAAGTGTTTCTTAGTATATTTTTATGTTTCTCAGGTTTTTATTGGATGTGTATTGATGATAAAATTTTAAGGTTGTAGCTTATAACTCCAGACAACTTAGAGTTCATGAGAAAAACTAGCCTACTCATGACTTAAGCTGGCTGTCATTGTTTTTGTCTTGAATATTTGGTGGAGTTATTATTATGGAGCGTTTGTGAATGTTTTTACTGATAAGAAGATGTTAAAGAATTTGTTTGATTAGAAAGATATAAATCTTTGGCATTCGAGATGATTTGAGGTCCTAAACGACTATGACATTATTGTGATGTAGTAGTGATGCCCTTAGCATGTTATCTATAGGGTGTATGTCCCATGTTGATGAGGATAAGAGGGAGTTATCCATAGAGGTGCATGAGCTTGAAAATTTAGGAGTTAGGCTAGTTGGTGCAGATGATGAAGGTATATTGGTTTAGATTTCTTCTGAATCATCACTATTGGTTGAGGTGAAAGAGAAGTAGGATAATGATCTAATCTTAGTTCACTTAAGGGTGTAGTTTATAAGCATAAACTTGAGGTTTCCTCCCAAGGGGTTGATGGTGTGATCCATTATCAACGGTTGCTTTTGCATTCAATACGTAGATGGCTTAAGGCAGAATTTTTTTTTGTGGCTCAGAGTTTTATATATTTCCTTCACCCTAGGGCTACTAAGATACATAGAGATCCGAGAGAGATGTATTTGTAGAATGGAATGAATACAGACGTAGCTGATTATGTGGCTAAGTGTCCTAATTGTCAGCAAGTGAAAGTAGAGCATTAGAGGCCATCAAGTTAGTTGCAAAACTTTGAGATTCCAACTTGGAATGGGAAGTGATTAATATGGAGTTTATCACTGATTTACCTCACACCTGGAGATACCATGATTTGATATGGGTTATTATAGACCAAATAACTAAGTCTGCTTACTTCTTGTCATTCCATGTTAATTATTAATTAGAAAATTATGGAAAGATTTATCTTGAGCAGATCATCAAAATGCATAGGGTTCCATTAAATATTCTTTCAGAATAAGATACACGGTTATAACCCCCTAAAAGTTAAGCTACAATTTGAACCATCCAAGTAAATTATTAAATATTTATTCCATGAATTCCCACTTATTCCTAGGTTATAAAATGTTTTTCAAAGTATGGTACTGATGTATGACATGATTCAAGCTCTTAAGGAACTCCTAGCACTAAGTTAAGTTTAACGACTTCCTACCTTCATAGTTTTTGTATCATTTCATGGATGTGTCAACTTCAAACACTCATATATACTAATATATAAAGTGTTCCCTGACCTATAAAACATCGATAGAAATATTTTTGATTCTAGTTTCCAATGCAACAAATCTCGTGTCATGTCGATGTCGGAGTAAATAATTATGACTAT
Source organism: Withania somnifera (assembly GCA_039654485.1). Classification (NCBI taxonomy): domain Eukaryota; kingdom Viridiplantae; phylum Streptophyta; class Magnoliopsida; order Solanales; family Solanaceae; genus Withania; species Withania somnifera. The sequence continues at coordinate 6,096 of JBDJHY010158054.1, forward strand.
TTTACTAAAAGGGTGCAGTGATTGGAATGGTGGAGCTGCTGGAAGTATATGTAGTCTGCATATTCACTTACGAGTTCCACATATGCCTCAAAATAGGTTAGAATAAATAAGTCTCACTCCATTACGTAGAGAAAAAAAAAGAAGTTTGCGGATGGTTTGGCATGCTCAACCAGTTGCCTGAAGGCCTCTGCAAATCATCCGAGGTTTTATGACTTTTCCCTTTTAATCTCTAACTATACTATGTCATTTTGATGTGATATAAGTGTATTATTTTCATGGGAATAAATTGAAATTCCTAATCTACCCTAAATTTCCCATAATCAAATCAAAACTCCTAAACTACCTTATAATCAGAAAAAAATAAAAGAGAAGAAAAAAGTGAAGGTTCTTTTTTACCAAAAGCCTAGGGTTGTTCAAGCTTCAAGATTCGTGTCTCCTCACTAGATTATGAATAGTAAGGCTTTATATAAGGTATGTGGGACTTCAACAGTGTTTTCCTTCCACCCATATGCCTAAACCCATCACCTTCAAGTTAAGACTTTTCTAGTAAAAATTATTCGGGTTTTCCCAATATTGAAATTTGCCTTCCTTGTATGTTCTTTGATAGGTAGTGAGTATCTTGCATAAAGTTTAAATAGTATATTATGAATTTTCATGTCCTTATGGATTGTATTTATGAAGCCTCACGATTTAGGTTCAATAAATATGCATGTTACTATGAGTTAGAGAGTCATGATAGTAAAGTTGTATTGTGAGCATGGAATTTAGTAAAGTTTGCATATTATTTGCTAAAATTACATGACCTTTGAATTAAAGTTTCCTACTCATTAAGATATTTAAGAAACAATAAGACGTTCGAGATATTATACAAAGCTTGATTTGATAAGTTTAAATTAAGTGGATAAATCATTAATGTTAAAGCACAGTTACAAGTAAGAGTCATATGGCACATATTGTTGATGTTTTCAAGGTAAAACCTTAACTTAGATTGAAATGGAAGAGTTGCGAACTATTTGAATTCCTACAAGGTCTTAAGTCTAACTATGAAGGATGTCTAAAATACGTGATTTGGATAATTAAACTCAATTGAATGTATTGATAGTTTCAATAATGACTTAAATACTGCGGTTACTAGTTTATGAACAATGAGTATGTCTATGAAGCAATAAGACATGTATTGATTAGTTAGTTGGTTATGTTACATTGGTCAAGATAAGTCAAGAGGTAAGAAGTGAGTGTTAGTGAAAGGTTTTAAGGAGGAGTATCAGCACTGAGAGGATTCGGGTTAAAAGACCTTATCCCATAACCTTCGTTGCTAAATGTATGAAGCATTGTATGGCCCAATAAGAACCTATCTGTTTCAAATCTTAGTGGATCTACTAGGAAAGATTATGTAATGACCCTCATGGTCATTTATGATAAATAAACAATGTTTGGTATTATAGAGAATTTTGATAGTTTCCCTAAGTCATTAATGACTTGCTGGGACTGACAATTCAGATCACTGGTGAATCGATTGAGAAATATCTCAAATTGCCTCTTCTAGAGCTTAAAACTAAGTACACATTGACCAAAGTCAACTTTCCTTCAAGACAAGCTCGAGATTAAATTCTGAAAGTTCCGTTAGCTCTAGAATCCCAAACAGAGTCAAGATTGACCTTAAGTTTGTGTTTTGGAGTTTTCGTATGCAAGTTATGCTAATTTGTGGATTCTAGTTAAAGATAAAGCCTAAAGTGGAACTGGGGGTGGTATTTTGGTGTTCGGAGTGTCGGATCGGAATTATAACACTTCCATCAGTTTTGGAATGGTGAATTTAGGCTAGTTTGACCATTGGTACGCTTCCTAAGGTGTTCGAGCTAGATTTGGGCTATTTTGTAGAAAGTTGGAAAGTTTTGAGTCTTGGTTAAGCTTTGTAGTGGGGCCCTTTTCACTAAAACGACCTCTGATGTCAATTTGATTAATTCTGTTGAGTCCGGAATGTGTTTTTCACTAAAAATGCATATTTGGTTTGTCAAATTTGGACTCCATTTCAATACCTAAACCCTGATTGGAAATCCTAAAATCCTATACTTAGTTTTTGAGAGCTCACCTTGGCTAGCTCACCTTAGTCAGCTCAGCTCATCAGTTCACCTCATCAGCTCAGCTCATCTGTTCAACTCGCTAGCTCAGCTCGTAAGCTCACCTCATCAGCTTACCTCGTCAGTTCACCTTGTTAGCTTGGCTCGTCAGCTCAGCTCGTCAGCTCAGCTCATTAGCTTAGCTCATCAGTTCAGCTCGTCAGGACTTCACCTCAGCTCCAAGACTTAGTCTTTTTTTTTCCAGAAATTTCAGAAGTGGCCTAAGGACTTTCTTGGGCCCTGACCCATCCAATAAGATGGCAGTATATAATGTACAAAACGCCCCCAACTTCTTATTTCAGCAATAATACTCCATCCCAATCATTTTTTGGAGAAGAAACTTCCCCCCAAATAGAATTCCTAGGGCGATAAAAATCCTGAATCATTTTTCTTCGATTCTTCCTTTTTGGGTAAGTTTTCTTCCCTTTCTACCCTTGAATTGCTTAGTTTCCACCATTAATGGCTCCAGGCCTTGAAATTGATAAAACCATGTCCTAATCTATATTTTCATGTAACTCTTTGTTAGTTGATATACATTGTTCCTTATACGTTGAAATTACAACGTAAATCCATAAAAATTGAATCTTTGACCCCGTTAGAATCAATTCTTCCCGGGCTGTTTTGAAGCTCTTTTTGCACTCGAATTGAGCTTAATTTTGTAGTACAGGTTTTTGGTGACGTTGGAAACCCCATAGTGAAATTTATTTTCAGTTTCAGTGAGCAGGCACCGCAAGCCTGTTTTAGGCCTGTTTTGGGCCCGATTTTTGGTCAAGTCTGAAATTTAATATAAAATACACTATTAGACTCATATTGACATATAGAATTCATTGGAGTACATTTTAGATCATTCGAAGAATGTTTGACAATATTTGGAGTTAGATTCGTGATTTTTGAAATGGTTTATCATTGGATGACAGGTAGGCTCCATGGGGCCATTTCTGGGCTTAAATCTTTAATAACTGTACTAAATAGCATCTTGGGTTGGTTAACTAGGTTGTATAGTATTCCTGTACCATTTTTTCATCCGTTCCTTATTGATATTGATATTTTAGCACCAGAGTTATATGGGGGCGAGACTTAGAAGTTGATTAGAGATACATGTGCAGGGCATAAGATGTGGATATTTCATGATTACCTATGATATATATATGTGTGATTTTGATATGTCGTGCATTCATGAAATGAGAGGCCGAGCCTAAGACTCCGATGAGAGTGCATTGGGGATGGGTAGTATCACCACATAATTTATGAGCCATGATGGCTAGCAGATGATTTGATGATAAAGTTTCAATACGTTATCAATAAATAAATGAGGATAATTTAACAATAATAATAACAATATCAGTAATTATCTTTTATGATTTTATCCTCAACATCATATCGAGCACCCGGTAACACTGTTCCATTTGTTTTAGTCCAGCTTTACCTCCTAGCACCAGGAATAGTATCTTTTCACTAATAAATGCTGTGACTTGGACCATCGTTGAACGAAAGTGAGTATAAATTTTTGACACACATGGTACTAGCAGTTGTGTAAATATGATGATATTAATTACTGAGGACCATAGGTGATACTACCATATACATCACCATTGAACGCCTTGATTTGCAAAATACGGCTAGTGAATATTATAGATATGAGGTACTAAAGACCGGTGGGTTAACATTATTGCAGGGCACGTGTTGCCAATTGTGATTCATTGCAGTTCTGAAAGTGGGATGTGAAGTTCTTATGATGATCATGTATTTGTTACTTTTCTGCACTTGTTTTGTTTAGTGTACTCATAGGTCGGATGGGGGGCCTATGGGTGAGCATGTTCTTGTGTACACTGCGTTTCTTATGGGGACTTGTTAGTTTTTAAAGTTTTTACTTTATTATTCATATTACTTCTTATCTGTTCTTATTAGTTACTTGCTGTTTGATGTTATCTGGGATTAGTGCTTTACACTCTCATTCAGTTATTTCTCCTTTCACTTGAGGTTACCAGTACACCGACCATGTTCTTCTCCTATCTTCTTTGATTTTCATTTGTTGTGTTATATTTCACCTATCTTGTTGCAAGGACTTCTGGTACGCTGTCCCTCAATAGCGGTGTTCCTGTTATGTGATTAGCTAGCAATATCTGTCTTTGTGACGCTTGATTCGTACTTGAGTTGCTAGTTTTCCCATAATTATACTATTTGCTTCCGTGACCCTTTTTCTTGTACTTTATTGTTTACTGCTTTTATTATTGTTATGTACTCAGTAGGCCCTCAAAGCCTACTGGGTATGGGTTACTTCGGTGACTTGTACTCATACTAAACTTTCACATGTGCAGATCCAAGTACAACTTCCCGTTCGTGATATACAGGCAACTGTTTGTTCGGATCTTATTCATGTTGGAGATTCAGAGTGAGCTTGGCATCCAACTTGTTCCTCTTTCTCTTCAAAATTATGTTTTGTTGATCTCCATTGTATTTTAGAGACATTTTTTACTACATTTACTTCAGTTTTCTCATTCTGCACTTAGAGGTTCGTTGATACTGATACCGAATTTTGGATGGTTATCTCTTTCTTTAATACTTTCGCAAATTTATTACTTTTATCTTGGCTTTTGATATACTTTCGCATATATTGTAGTAGTCCTCCGCTTTGGATTTGGACTATAGGGTTTGGTTGTCCTACTGGTGGTATAGTAGGTGCCAACATGATCCGCAAAATTGGGTCGTGACAGGTTGGTATCAGAGCCTAGGTTCATAATTGTCAGTGTACATAACTAATGTCTAGAAGAGTCTTGCGGATCGGCGCGGACGTCCGTGGCTTATCTTTAAAGGGTATAGTGACATTTAGGAAGATTTACTCCTTTTTTTGAATCTAGTATCGTGGGTATATCTTTGAAGGTTTCGTGAAATTCTCACTCATTTTCATCATTCTTTCGCAGATGCCGCGTACACGTTTAACCGCATCTAACAAGACGACTAAGGCACCGGCTGGAGTGCCTACTCTAGTTACTGTCTCAAAAGTTCCACCAGTTCTTGCAACATCTATTGTAGCACCTATTCCCACACCTACTACAACACCATCTCCAGACATTCGCAGTGTGCTATGGCAGTTACTTAGTGCCTTGGGAGGCCCTCCAACACTAGGGACACAACCAACAGTCCCAGTAACACAGCCTACAATGCAGACAGTGTCATTAGTTGTACCGACGGTTACTTCTACACCTATCCAAGTTTTCCAGTACCTATTGTTTCCCCTAATGTTGAGCAGAATTCAGTAATGTCAGACACGGAGCAGAGCTCCTGACTAGATTTTTGAGATTGGATCCCCCCAGATTTACTGGAGCACTGGGGGAGGATGCTCATGAGTTTATGGTTGAATGTGAGGAGAGATTGACTAATATGGGAGTATTGCAAACACATGGAGTGGCTTTCAGCACTTATCAGATGCATGGTGCAGTGAAGCAATAGTGGTAGGCATTTTTAGTTTCTAGACCCGCAGGTTTATCACAGCCACCTTGGGCTGCGTTCTATGAGGTGTTTAGGAGGAAGTTCGTCTCCAGGGCTGAGAGAGAGTGCCTGATGAAAGAGTTTTGAAAGTTAGCGTAGAGAGCGGTGTCTATGGAAGAGTACGAGGTAAAATGCCATAAACTATCAGTTTATGGGGTGGAGTTTACGCCTACATAGGAACAGAGAGTCTGCAGATTATCAAATGGATTAAGGGATAAGATCCGCAAAGCAATGGCCTTATTGGTTTCTGATGATCATTTATTCCAGGCCGTAGTTAATCATGCTAATTCTATGGAAGCCCTTTATCATGAGTCGCATTGGCGTAATGAGAAGAGTAGTGACATCAGGAGGTTATAGTAGATCCTATACTGGAGGCCGTGGACAGTAGGGCCAGTTTAGTAGGCCAGTGCAGTCATCACTACATGTGTCATCTCCAGCTCCTACACAGCCTCATAGAGGGGCCAGTTCATCACGATAGAGTAGACATATGGGTTTTGGTAGAGGAGCCCGACAGAGTGGGCTATATAGGCCATGTTTTAACTGTGGCCTTGTAGGCCATTACGCTAGATTTTTTCCTCAGAAGTGAGCTATTCATCTTTCTCCAATAGCCGCACAACCAGTGAGAGCAGTGCCTCCACCAGCTAGAGGCGGGGCGCAGGGTGGTCCTAAAGGTGGTGGCCAATGTGGTAGGGGCGGTGGTCATGGTAGTGGTCGTTATGGTGGTGATCTCCAGCAATATGCCATTCCTGATCGACCTGAGGATGAGGCTTCTGATGCAGTGATTTTAGGTTTGATTTCTGTGTGTTCCATATACCTACGTCTGCTTTATTTGACCCTGGGTCTACATGTTATTATGTATCATCTTATTTTGCACCCAGTTTGGGGTTGTCCAGTGATTTGATATCTGTGTCTATGCATATTGCTACCCCAGCAGGGGATTTTTTAGTAGTGGATTGGGTGATCTAATCTTGTTTGATTTTTGTT
>JBDJHY010158063.1:0-12685 GCA_039654485.1 Withania somnifera
GGAAGCAATCCATTTCCAATGAGAAGTATCCATTTCACCCAACTTATGAGAAAATTGACATCTCATTGTTGGAAAGGTTTAATGAATGGATACAATAAGATCTTCTAAAAAATCATAACAATAAGTAAGTTACTATTAATATATGTTTATGCAATTAATATGTATGACATTTTTATAAACTAATTGTTCTTTATATAACATTATAACAGGAGGCACAATAAAGAACAATATAGAAAGAACAAGTCACCCATAACATCAAGTTTACGTTTTTAGTGTTGAGACGGTAGAAAATAAGAATTGTTTATCAAATTTCTTCTAATGGTTACCTTCTAAATGATTCGGCTTGTTTACACCTCAAAAACCACCCTAAAACATTTTTAAGGCTAAAGAAAGCGTGTTAGGAAATTTTCAAAAAAATCTAGAAAATTGTCAGTTTTCACGGGTGGGTTCATGGTCCATATAGCGGTTCCACAAACCGTGGAATCAAATTGTTAAACCCTTATATTTTCTCCTGTTACAATCTTAAACTTTTTCCTTGGTGATAGTATCCTAAATAATGTGCGGTATGAGTGTTTGAGGTGATTCAAGGTTTTAAATAACTGAAAACACAAAGTTGAGTTCAAGTCTGTTCCTGTATGCCTAGTTTTGATGTTATTTTATACTTGGATCAACTTTAAATAACCATATATTTTGATCTATAAAGGTTTATGTGATAAATAAATTGTCCACAGAAATGCCTATGAGTGTAATTTGCAACGCAATAAATCGCTCATCATTTCGAGTCTAGAGAAGAAAGTTATTACCATTTTAGTGAAGCACTGACAAGCTATTCTATTTTTTTACGAATCGTGGAAGTAGTTTGACGGTCCGTCATCTAAGATGACGAATCGTGGAAGTGGTTTGATGGTTCTTCTTCCATAATTTTGAACTGTAAAATGAACCTTGGAATCCAACCAGTGTTCTAAGAATAGGGATGGTTCCACGGATCGTTTTACAGTCCATTAAACAGGATGACAGTCTGTAAAATAAACCGTGGAAAGCTGGAAACTCCCTTTTTAGCCTATTTTTTTCAAGGTTATTATGGACTTTTAGCACTCTTTAATGACAAATTACACGTCGTTTTTAGCTTTCTTCCTCAGTATAAATACCCAAAACCCATGATTAGTTTTTTTCTTTACACTTAGTAAGATATCAATTAATAGAGAAAAGAAGAAAAATACGTATAACTCTCAAGCCTAGGGTTCCACACCTTCACCTTTCTCAATAAATTCTTCTAGGAATTCGTTCCTAAATAGGTAGGGGGTATTCAATAAAGATTTCTTTCATCCTCATACCGAAAAACTCTTAGTTTATGAAAAATACAATTGTTTTCATTCTAGGGTTTGAAGATCCAAATTCATGAACTGATTTCATGATTTTCATTATGAATTTTTTACATGAAATAAGAATTTTTAGAAGGATATTTACCTTCTTTCTTGAAATCTTATCATTGTATGAATTTTTGACTTGATCAACTAGTAAGACAAGAGATATCATGTTTTAGCCTTGAAATTCTTATAAATATAATTAAGCATGTCATATGATCTCAATATAAACCATGAAACAAAACAAAAATTAAGGAGCTCTGACTCAATTTATAATTTAAATTCTAGGAATCTAGTTATATTTCTTTTAAGAACCATTTCAAGAGTATGAGCACATATATTTTTGGGAGGATTCTTTAACATCGAGAGGATTAACCTAGCTCATCAATGAGGATGTAGTTAGTCCGAAAATGGGTTGCCAAATCAGCTTCATTAAGCTTATACTAGTTAAGGATCCTTTGCTTAGAACTTACAAGTTTTGTCCTAGCCGTGGCAATTTGGGGCACTCTTTACCAATGTAGGTTATAAGATATTGGACCTTTTTTAGTGTGGTTTAAGACACCCAATTCTACATAGCTCATGTGGTAGTCTCTGTCGATTAGTAGAAACTCCCAACTCATGAATAAGATTTTAAAGGCTAAAAACTAATGCTTGGCCCTATAAACTATGATTTCTCTTTGGAAGTTCAAACTTTATTTATGACTTTTGTTTTCTCTTTACTGCAGTATTTGGGTTATGGCACAACCTTACTTTTCAGATTTGATATTTATCATGATTATTGCATACACACCTTTATCAGTATATTCGATTATACGATGCATTTTGGATGCATCTTATTATGTAATGTAGCTATAGGTTTCTGTATTCAACCTTGAGCTTAATAGGGCAGACTTTCTGAACATCTTGGTGAGTCATTATATGCTTGGGATTGGAGTGGTTTTCCCTTTTGGTCTTTACTTTATTAGTTCATGTTAAGAGCTGCTTGGGGGTTGTCCCAATAGTTTACCTGGCGTTTATAGAGATTTTAGTTCATAGCATCATGTTTAGTAGATTCACATGTTTTTCCTGTTTTATGTCCACCTAATAATATTTTCTATACTTTCCTCTATGATATCTAGTATACTTTTCATGTTTTAGATTGCTTTCGTTGTATATGTCTATGTGTATTGGATAGGTATTTATGTCAAAGGCTTGATTGGGGCTCATTTGTGGGTCTTTAGAGTTGTGTGGAGTCTAAGGGGTAGCCTGGGCATTACTAACTTGGTATTAGAGCCTATGGTTTAATAGTCCTAGGGTATCCGAAACTGCATTTAGTAGAGTCCCCCTTATGGGTGTGTTACGCCATAACGGAGATGCTACAAAATGTTTAGGAAAAGTCCCACTTTCGTCATGTTTTTTCTAGTTTTATGGAGTCTAACTCAAAACTTCTACTAATACATGCTCTATCGTCAAGATAATTATGCATCCTCATAGACAACCTATTCGTAGGGCCGCATCTAATAGGGCTCCTGGTCGTCCTGCCAATAATGCAGCCCAACTAGCTCTCGCAGCCTAACCTGAACAAGTCATCATTGCAAAATTCAAAGATTCCATACAGTTGATGGCCCAGGAATTGACTACCCAAATCAATAACCAAGTTTCCGCTCCTGCTTCCCCAGTTGGGGGAAATGCTGTTTTCAGAGCTTGATATTTTCTTCGGATGAGTCCACCTACTTTTATTAGGTCTAAGGTTGAAGAGAATCCTCAAAATTTTCTGGATGAACTTGTGAGGATTTTTGAGGTGATGCAAGTGACTGGGAGAGAGAGAGTTGAGCTGGTATCCTATTAGCTTAAGGATATGACTTATATTTGGAACACTTAGTAGAAAGGGTGTCTAAGTCCTGATGCTGCTTCGATGTCTTGGGAGTGATTTATTTAGGCTTTTCTGGATAGGTTCTTCCCTAGGGATATAAGGAAATCCAAGGTTCAAGAGTTAATAAATATGAGGCAGAGGCCCATGTTTGTAAAAGAGTGTGCTTTTAAGTTCAGGGAATTGTCAAAGTATTCTCCTGAGATAGTTGCTGATCATAGGGCCAGGATGAGTAAGTATGTTTCGGGTATTAATGATCTGGAAAATAAAGTCTACAAGACTTTTATGTTGATTAGATACATGAATATCTCCAAACTATGATGCATGCTCAGCAGATAGAGGAAGAAAAGTTAAAAAAACTAAGGAAGAACAAGCGGGATAGGTTCAATCAGTCTGTGAAGAGTTAGTAGTAGGGTTATGGTGGAGGCAATAGGCCTTAGTTTCAGCAAGGATTTTCAGCACCAAATCCATTTTCAGCTAGTACACCAGCTTCTAATACCAGAAATAAGAAGTTCCAGAAAGGACACCCTTTGGGGAAAGGTCTTAGGTACTGTTCAAACCAACAATATGACTTATCCCACTTGCAATCAGTGTGGGAAGAATCACCCAAGGAATTGTTTGGTTAGGCCGAATAATTATTTTAGTTGTGGCCAGCCGGGTCATAAGATTAGTGATTTCTCGATGGTAAGGAAAGGAAGTCAAAATATGGGAAAGTCTCAATCTACAACATCAGCAGCTCCACCAGCTCATAATAATCAATAGGGGACTACTTATGGAAGTGGAATTGGCCAACGCCCAAACGGGTTATATTTACTAGGGTTTCACCCTGACCAAGAGGAGTTGCCTGATGTCTTTACTGGTATGTTGCAAGTTTTCTCTATTGATTTTTTTTGTGTTGATGGATTGGGGGGTATATTATCTTTTGTTATACCTTATATTGCTATGAAGTTTAGGGTTAGTCCTTTTTATCTTTTTGAGTCATTCTGGATTTCTATTCCAATCGGTGATTCTATAATAGTTGAAAGGGTTTATCAAAATTTCCAGTTTTAGTTTATGGGAGAGTCACCTCAGCAGACTTAGTAAATATGGACATGGTCGATTTAGACGTAATTCTAGGTATATAATGGTTGTATTTTTATTTTTCTTCTGTTGATTGTAATACCTGAATAGTCAAGTTTCAGTTTCCGGGTGAGTAAGCCTTAAAATAGGGAGGTAGTTTATTGTTTCTAAGAGTCGTTTCATTTCCTACCTTAATAAAGTCACCATCAAGAACAAATATCCCATCCCCAGAAATGATGATCTCTTTTACCAGCTTTAAGGTGCCAGTTTCTTTTCTAAAATAGATCTCAGGTCCACCTACCAACAACTCAAGGTTAGGTAATGTGATATCCCCCAGGATTGCCTTTCGAACTCGTTATGGTCGCTACGGTTTGTAGTCATGTCTTTTGAATTGATCAGTTCCCTATCCAACTTCATAGATATGATGAACAGAGTATTCAAGCCTCACCTTAATTCCTTTATCATTGTGTTCATCGTTGACATCCTAGTCTATTCCAAGAATGAGGAAGATCATGCTAATTATTTAAGGATTTTCTCCAAAACCTTATAGATCGTCAATATATACTAAGTTTTCCAAGTGTGAATTTTGGATGATATGTATAGCTTCTCTTGGCCATGTTGTTTCTTGAGATGTTATTCAGGTCGATTCTTAAAAGATTGATGTTGTGAAGAATTGTCCTAGATCTACATGTCTAACTGAAATTAGAAGTTTCTTAGGGTTAGATGGGTACTGTCGGAGATTCATACCTATTTTTGTACCTTAGCAGCCTTTCTTACCAGATTGACCCTTAAGAGAGTTATGTTTGAATGGTCTGAATCTGGTGAAAAAAGTTTCTAGGACTTGAATTATAAGTTGACTTTCACTCCAGTATTGACCCTGCCAGAGAGTAATGATGGGTTTGTGGTATATTGTGATGATTCTAGGGTTGGTCTTGGTTATGTCCTTATGCATAATGGGAAAGTCATATTTTATGCTTCTAGGCAACTCAAGGTCCACGAGGAAAACTACCCGACTCATAACCTCAAGTTGGTTGCCTTAGTCTTTACTCTTAAGTGGTGGAGACACTACTTTTATGGTGTCCATATGGATGTTTTTACTAACCAAAAGAGTCTCCAGTTTGTGTTTGACCATAAAAATATAAATCTTTGTCAGAGGAGATGGTTGGAGTTGCTAAAGGATTATGATATGAGTATGTTTTACCACTATGGTAAGGCAAATATCGTAGAGGATGCCCTCAATAGAGTTTCTATGGGTAGTGTGTCTTATGGGTAGTAAGAAGGAGATTACTAGAGATGTGCATCGGCTTACATACTTGAGTATCAGAATGATTGAAGCATATGATGGTGGTATGTTGGTTCTGAATGCATCTAAGTCTTTTTAGTAGTGAAGGAAAAATAGGATATATATCCATATTTACTGAAGCTGAAGAGTAGGGTTGGTGGGCATAAGGGGCAGGTTTTCTCCAAAAGGGAGGATTGAGTGTTAAGATCTGATGGTCGATTTTGTGTTCCAAATGTAGATGACTTAAAGGAAAGGATCTTTTCAGAAGCTCATAGTAATATCTATTCACTTCACCCTGGTGCCACTAAGAGTACAAGGATTTAAGGGAAGTTTGCTGGTGGAAAGGAATGAAGAGGGACATAGCCGAGTATGTAGCTAAGTTTAGGAATTGCCAACAGGTGAAAGCGGAGCATCAGAAGCCAACAGGTGAGATGCAAAGATTTAAGATTCCTACTTGGAAGTGGGAGGTTATCAATATGAATTTTTTACAGGTTTTCCATGTACTAAGAAGCAAAAAATTCCATTTGGGCAATTGTGGATAGATTAACCAAGACAATTCATACTAAAATGACAGTAGAAGAGTATGGTAGATTATACCTTCAGGAGATTGTTCACATGTATGGTGTGACCTTGACCATCATTTCGAATAAAGGTACTTAGTTTAGTTTGTATTTCTGGAATTCATTACAGAAAGATTTGGGTTCGCAAGTTCATCTCGGCACTGTTTTCCATTCGCAGACAGAGGGTCAGGTTGGGCAGACCATCTAGACTTTGTGGGATATGCTCAAAGCTTGCATAATCCATTTCAGGGGTAGTTTGGAAGAACACCTGCCCTTGGTTGAATTTGTGTATAATAATAGTTATCCCTCCAGCATCCTGATGAATCCATTTGAGGCCTTATATAGGAGGAGGTGTACATCTCCCATTGGATGGTTTGAGGTTTGTGATGTACCTTTGATTGGTCTAGACTATATATTTTAGGCTAGTAAGAAAGTTCAACTAATTTGTGATAGGTTTAAAATCGCTTAGAGCAGACAAAAGTCACATGATGATGTTAAAAGGAGAGAATTGGAGTTTGAGATAGGTGATTGGGTTTCTTGAAAGTGTCACCCATGAAGGGTGTGATGCTTTTTGGGAAGAAAGGGAAGATTAAACCTTATTTTTTGTCCTATACTAGATTATGAGAAGAGTAGGTCGTATGGACTATGAGTTAGACCTACCAGTCGAGTTTGTAGTAGTCCGTCTGTTGTTCCATGTCTCTCTTTTAAGGAAATGCTTAAGTGATCCTTCTTTGGTAGTCCCTTTTGAGAGAATAACTATTAAGGAAAGAAGAAGTTTCAGTTCATATTCTAGATAGGCAAGGTTAAAGACTTCAAAAGAAGGAAGTGGGTACAGATAAGGTTTTGTGGAGAGTTGAGGGTGCTACATGGGAGGCAGAGGGTAATATGATGAAGAAATACCCTCTTCTCTTTTCTTCGATCTTCGAACAAGCATAAGGTAGATTACTCTAAAAATTTAAATGATTCGTTCAAACATCATGCCAAGAATTAGTGCAAGTATTTTCTTTTCATGTTCTCATGTCAAGTCAAATCAAACCACGTTTTGTTTTAGCTAATAACTCAAGTTCATGCTTAGGTTCAACTTAATCCTTAATTGTTATGAAAATCACTACATGTCTAGAATTTTCATCTTAAAGCGTGACTCCCGTCATAATTTAAGGATGAATGATCATAAGAGAGAGATATTGTAACACCTCAAAAACTACCCTAACATATTTCTAAGGCTAAACAAAAGATATTTGAAGGATTTCATTGAAATCTTAAACTGGTCGTCTTCCATAGAGGGGTCCACGGACTGTAGATAGGTTCCATAGACCGTTTAACCTCCCTTGGTTCCTTTCCAGTTAGGGGGTATTCACTTCCTCCCATCTACGAACCATACCATGGTCCTTCCTCCTCATCCATGGACCGTGAAAGGTCCCTCAGTACTCATGGTTAAAATTCCTCCATACCACAACTGGTTCCATGAATTGTGGAACCATACAATGGACTGTGGAACACTCTATCGAATCCTCGAAAAAACTGGTCACCCCCTTCCCCCCGCCAACAAACCATGACTAGTTCCACGAGTCGTGGAACCATACGACGGACTGTTGAACAGTACGTGAGACTGCTAGGTCCAGTTTTCAATTTGAGTTTTTTAAGGGGTTTTGGTAATTTCCCATCCATTTAATATCAATACAGTGTCATTTAAGCCTTCTAAGGGTCATTATAAATACCTCAAGACTTAGAAAATATTTCACTTTTTTGATTCCCACAAGTCAGACAAGTTCAAAGGTTTAAGTTCTTCTCTGAAGGTTATTATTTTTTTTCAATACTTCAAGCTTCCTCAAGATTTAATACCCCTCAACCAGGTACGGGGGCATTAAATTATAGTTACTTTCACTCTTATGCCTAAAAGTTTTTTATATTATGAAACTAATCCTTGTTTTCATTCTAGGGTTTGAAGACCCAAATTGATGATTTGTTCATAAATTGTTCTTATTCTTTAAATTATGAAATATCAACATGAATTAAGTATTGTTAGCATGATCTTTATGTGTTCTCCATGAACTATTATCGTTGAACATATTTTTACTTGATCCTTTTGTAAGACAAGAAATAACATGGCTTTAGTCTGAAAAATCATCATGATTAGAGTTATGCACATCATATGATATGATTATGAATCATGAAACAAGTACTATGAAACAAGAAAATAATTAAGGACCTCCATCTCATTTATGACTTAAGTTAAGGTCATATAGATATATTTTTTAAATATATTTTAAGAATATTAGTAGACATGCTTTGGGAGCATTACTTAGCACTAATAATATTAACTAAGAACATTAGTAAGGTGAATTTAGTCCAAAACTGGGTTGCTCCCTTGGGTTCTTTATGATTAATCTAGTTAAGGATCCTTAGATTAGAACTTACAAGTCTAGTCCTAGGTGTGGAAATTTAGGGTGACTCTGTGCAATGTGGGTTATAAGTCATTGGATCATTTTTGTTGTGTGTTTATGGCATTGGACTCTTTGTATCTTATAGCATAGTTTCTGTCGGTTAGAAAAAATTCCTAACATCATGACTAATATTCTAAGACTAAACTAATTTCATTGACCTAAGATGATATGACTTGGATTTATGATTTTAGAACAGGAAACAAGGTTCGTACTTTTCATCTTGCTAAACTATTTGGGTCATTGGCCTGATTTACACTCAAGACTTATGATAGTTTATCAGGTTTTATGCAATATTCCCATACTAGTATATTTAATGTACTGACCAATTTTTTTCGTATGTTTTAATTATGTAGATATAGGATTCACTACTTAGCATGGTGGTTAGTACAACAGATATCCAAAAGTCTTGGTGAATCCTCACAAGCCAATGACAAGAGTTGTTAATTACTTTTTTTATGATCTAGTAGGAGAAATCCCTTTACTTCAAAACAATCAATAGAATGTTGAATCCACCTTTTTTGTTTCTCTTTCCTCCCTTATTCTAACCCTCTAGGAGCAGCTCACCCCCTTGTTACTATAAGGGCTAAGTCGCCAAAGCGAGTTAAAAGGACAAAGAGTCATCTTTGAAGGCTACTATGCGTCCTTATTCATAGTTGATCCTATTTATGACCAATTTGACTTCCCTTGTGAGTCCAATTCATGTCCACCTAGTATTTTTACATGTGCTCTCAATGTTAATACATTATATTTGGGTAATAATGATAGTCAATTTAGTTTAGAATGTGCTCCATTAGTTGAGGATGTATGTGATGTGTCCCATGAGCCTCAACTTAGTGATAAAATTATAAAGTTGATCATGTGACTGGGAATTACTCCTTGAGAAAATCATGTGTTGAGAATCCTACTGCCTATCTTACAACTAGAGATATTGCACTAAATGAAGTGTCAACAAAAGATGTTGATCTTTTTGAGAGTGAGCGTACATGTATCGAGTCTTGTTCTTTGATTGAAAGTTACCTCTCTAAATATAATGTCTTTTTTAGTGATGATAATGAGGTAGATCCTAGTGACATTCCTAGTGGGGTGCAACATGAGGATATGGAAACTCTTCTTAAGGGTTACCATATTTAAAATACATTATGGTTTGAATATATCCCTCCCAAGGTTGAAAATCTCTTCCTAAAATATGAGAGTACACTTATAGGGATGGACTATTTCAGAGGGAAAGGTGCACTTGGTTCTTATTTTGCTACTTTTTCCTCCTTGTTTGTCCAAAAACCTGAAGGTATGCCAATCGAGGATGCCTTGGATGAACTTGACGTAAGAGAGCCCTTTCTTTATTACCTATTTTCATATGACGAAACTTATATTGGTTTTACATGTATAATGTATGCAGGTAAGGGTGCCATTGGGGAAATCAGGTGCTCTTTTAACCCAAATGATTGTGAATATTTTCAATTTGAACCCAGTGGTAAATTTTTGTAGATATTGTACTTGGATATGCTTGGTCGAGATGCAAAGCAAGGATTAACTTAGGTGAGTCAACGGTACCATTTAGGCATCACCTTCATACATGTTACTTATTGCCACCTTCAAATGGATAGGCAAGTTCGAGTATGTATTTGGACTCCATGTGGAAACTCACTCCTTTTAAAGGATTATTGGGGAAAGAGAGTTTGGCCTATTTCCACAAGGAAACTCATTTTCTTCTTTTGGTATCTCTGTTTTTGATGATGTACTTGGCATGAGTCCTAATCCTAGTTGTGAGTTTAGGAGTAGACATATATTGAAGGAAGCTAGTTTTCTTAACACCTTTTTATATTACCTCTTTGCATATGATGACACTTATTTTGAGTTGGGGTTAGTTTGTTATGGAGGTTCGATATGTGGATGGTAAATTTTCACTATTTTCAAACCAAATGTGACTCCTCTGGATTGTTGTTGTCCTACTATGAGGATTCTGTTGATCATGACCCTTGGGATATCCAAGTTTCTCATGCTTTATCATGTTTGTATGGATGTAGCAAAAGAATTGGTTATCCGTTGAGGTTTATAATTGTTGATGCTTTTGCGCTTATACTAACTATTGTACTAACCCTTATACTATGAGGACATGTTGGTTTTGTGTCCCTTTTTTTTCTATTTTCAGGATTGGATTGAGGGCAAGTCCTTTTCAAGAAGGGGATACGAGAACGTATCATCATATATGTGAGTTTGATTCCTACGTGTATAGGAGAGACAATCATGCCAATGGGATTTTTTTGATTTCCTTTCATATTGTACCTTCCCATTTGACCCCGGTGTTCGTCTCCATTACCTTTATGGTAATAAAGGACTTGGTCTTTATGACAAGATTAATATAGTTTTATTATTGGTATGCTTTGTGAAGTGAATAGTAGTATCACTTGTTCGATATTATACGATTGTCATTTGGTGTTATCACTTGATCTTGTGAACTTGAATGTGATTTATATACCAATTTGTTCAGGTAATACCTTTGTATTGACCCTAGGGATCATTTTGAGTCATTTTGTTATCCTTATGTAGGATGTGAAAGTATTCATGTTAACCCTTTTTCTAACCGTCATACCATGACGAAAGTTGTGGTTTGTTTTGCGCTTTGTCTAGTAGTTGTTTTCTTGGATTTGAGGACGAATCCTTTTCAAGAAGAGGAGAATGATACGAGCACAAAAAGTACCAATCATGCTACAGAGGGGATCCAAGTTGTGGATGGCATGAAAGAACAAAATGGGACTCAATGATGCATAGTCGGATGCAAAGAAAGGCAGACTCAAGTTTAGAAGATATCTTAGGCATGATGGAAGACTTCAAGGGCTTGAATATATAAGACCGAAACTTGAAGGGCCCATGTAACAGCTTCAAGAATTGAAGGACTATTTTGTTATATTGAGTCACTTTTGGGATCAATTGTATTTATTAAATAATTAGACTACTATAAAAAGGTATTCTTGCATTATTTTATGGAGACTTGGATGAAAATATTTGAAATCTTTGAGAGTTTAGTTCTTAGTATAGCATAATTTTTAGACGTACTTTAGCGTAATTGAAGTCAGTAATTGAGGGTGGATTCCCTTAGTTACAGTCGTAACTTCTTTTCACATTCAATAGAAGATTTCTATTTTGTGGTTTCAATTTGTTTTCCGTTGATTTCTTGTTGGGGATTTATCGTAACCCATTGGTTCAGTTGAAAGGTGAGGGTAACCAATCCCTTATTGTTTATAAACCGGTGAGTTTATTGTAAGTTTCCGCATATCTTGTCTCTTTGTTTCTTTCTCCCCCACTTTTCATGCATCTTGTATATCAATCCACATCAATAATAACTAATGGGTATGCAATGCATGAATAGTAATAACGTAATCAACTTCAATAAGGCAATAATGTGAAATTTAAATAGTATCAGTTAATATTCTTCGACTTTCAAGAGTAAAATAAACCCAATGAATTCTTTAGATTCAACAACTTTAGATCAAGTTTAAGTCTAACTCTCAAATATTGTTTCAAAAAGCTTCAACTTCCAAAAATCATCTCAATTAACCAATTAAACAATCTTTATTAAAATAGTCTTGAAAATCTCTAGAGTAAAAATAAACTCATTTAAATAGATAATCTTCTTTAGTTTTTAACAAAATATAACAACTCAGTTAAAAACATTCTTTCAATTTCTTCTCTTCAACACTATCAATATTTCATCATGCCCCTTTGCCAAGACTAGTGAAATTCAACCTCATGAAAAAGAACTAATCAAGCTAATACTTTTATTTAGTTCGTACTTCTCTTTAAACATTCAGTTTTACTTCTCTTTCAGAGTTTTATAACCGACATACCTCAAAGCATATAAATATAAACTCTATATATTGCCCTGTGTGTAGGAGCTTTCATACCCCTCTACATCCTATTTAGATCAACCAAGACACTCTAATTACAACTGAGTGGTACCAAAATAATACCCTATGCTATCTACGCAGGTTAATAGGTATTAGTTAGTGCTAATACTCCTCCAATAAAACATCAACGTTAACACTGAACACTATTTACTTAATGGAACCACAAGTCTAACTATGCATCAACACTCTAGACTAGTGGAAGACCTACAAGGAACCAACTAG
>JBDJHY010158081.1:0-12684 GCA_039654485.1 Withania somnifera
AGTCAGCTAACTCCCAATGCCCTTCAGTGTTGTGGGTTTTATTTTTTCTTGTCATGAGGTCGGGGTGGCCCCTTTTCTAGATCTCTTTAGGCACTATTTTTGTGTTAGAACTGCGGGGAATTGTCGGGGGTGGTATTTTTTTGTAAACCTCCGATCCTTTAAAATTCTTCTCCCTTCTAAGATGCAAAGTTGGAGAGGAAAATTTTTCTTTTTTAGGATGGGGTAGGATGGGTTAATACCTCCTTGGAACTTTGGTCAGGTTGATTCGGAGTCGGGTCGGCCTGTCCAGGCTCCGGTCTTGGATGTTTTGGATGAGATCCCTCCCTACAAGTTAAAATTTTCCGAAGCCGACTTGGTGAGGGTGGGTATTAGTCGACCTACTGTTGGAGGCATCGGGGTTTCAGGTAGGTTCCGAGTTTTTGTTTGCTGAGTTTCGGTCTGTAGTATTGTGTACACTGTCTAACTGTATTTTTTCTTTTGCAGTGGTTCGTATCTCGGTGATTCCCCGCCCTCGGGCCATAGCTGTTCCGGAGGGTACATCAACGGTACCTTTGCTGAGCGGTCCGGGTATTGCAGTCTTGGACATCCCGACCGCGATTCCTCAAGAAATTGCCGAAGTCCCGGAAGCGATTGCCTCTGTCATTCCTTCGCCGACTGTCGTCCCGGTTGAGGACTCTGGGGAGACCCAGAGTGTGAGTTCACCCCCAGAGCCCTCGACGAAAAGGCAGAGGGTTTCTCAGAGTGCTTCTTCTGTGGCAGAGGTGCTTCGCCAACTTGACGAGGTATGCCTCTGGATTGTTATTCATCTGGTTAGAAATTCTGTAGGTTATCCTCTAATCATTTTTTCGTGTTGTAGGCTGTCGCCGGGGCATCGAGTAAGTGACTGGAGTTGGAGTCTCGTCTCCAGGCTTTTGAAGATGTCAGTAGGGAGAGGCTCCGGGAGGCAGAGGAGGATCTTTGGGCTGAGAAGGAGAGGGTGCGATCCGAAGAGGAGAGAAATCGGTTGCTGGAGGAAAGAGTCCGGGCTGCGGAGGAGAGGGCCCGGTTACTAGGAGAAGAACAGCGGGCCTTAGCATCAGAGATTTAGCGGCTGAGGACGAGCTATGTGGATCGGCAAGGAGAGTTCGTTACAGCGGCCTTCCACAAGCTCATTCGAACTTCGGCTTTCACCGAGTATGTGGAAAATATCAATGATGCAATAGTTGTCGCCACTCAACATTGTATTTAATGTAACTATATTAATTAATTTAATTTGTAATAATATATATTTCTTTTGTCATAATTTAAGTTTTTTAAATTTGATTGAATACAAAATCTAAAATATAATGAAACTTTTTATATGTTATTTCATGTATTTTAATTTATGTGGCACTGATTGAACTTGGAGAGACAACAATTTCTTTTATATTTTATAAATATTTCAAGTTGTTAATCGTTATGATTTATAAAAAAATTTACATTGCTTTCAAATAATATATATTTCTCCATTGTCTCATTTTATATGACAAATATAAAATTTGGAGAATCAGTCAAATTTTAGTTATAATAATTAAATTACTTGCACTTATTTTAACTTATTTTCTAACAATTTAAATATTTTTTAGAGGTACGTTGAAAAAGGTTTCAATTTCAATGAATATGCTTTCTATTTATTCTCTGCTATTTGAGTTTGAATCTCTCGAAATATGAAAAAAAGTATTAAGCCTCAAAAATAAATTTAATGATGCATCCCCGTCTCAATTTCGAAAGTCAATAAATTTCTTATATATCTTTTAAAACGCTTTAAGTTGTTAATTATTGTGATTTATAGTACTTATTACGTTATTTTTAAATTATATATGTTACTTCCTCTATCTAGAAGTTTGAGAAGCTTATTTGCAAACTTGACCCTAGGCTCTTTAAACTCTCACTAAGTTTAAGCAGCTTATTTGCAATTACTAAAATATGGGGTACTTCCTCTGTCTCAACTTTGAGAGTCAAGCGAATTTTTAGAAATTTTAAGTTGTTGATTATTGTAATTTATAATACATTTTACGTCATTTAAATTATATAAGTTACTTTCTATATTTGAAACCGTCTTAGTTCGAGAGTTAGCCAAGCTTTATATGTTTTTTGAATACTTTAAATTGCTAATTATTGTGATTTATAGTACTTTTTACGTTGTTTTAAAATTAGATAGTTGCTTCCTTCATTCGAAAGTTTGAGAAACTTATTTATAAATTTTTCAAACTTGACTGTAAACTCCTCAAACTTCCACTTAGATTGAGTAACATATTTGTAATTACTAAAACTGAGGGTACTTCATCTATTCCAATTAGAAGGTTCAATCAAATTTTATGTCTTTTAAATATTGAAGTTGTTAGTTAATGTGGTTTATAGTAGTTTGTATGTCATTTTAAATTATATATGTTACTTTCTCTATCCGAAATTATTCCAATTTCTAAAATCAATCAATTTTTTTTATGTCTTTTAAATATTTAAATTGTTAATTATTGTGATTTATAGTAATTGTTATATGTCTTTTTTTTTAAATTGTATATGATACTTTTCTATTCATAGTTTGAGGAGTTTATTTGTAAAACTTTTGAAGTAGACCCTAAGCTCCTTAAAAAACTCACAATCAAATTTGAGGAGCTTATTTGTTATTATGAAAACTGACTCCAAGTTCGAATTTTTTATATCTTTTAAATAAGTTGTCAATTACTGTGATTTATAATATTTTTTACGTTATTTTTAATTTGTTCCATTTATATGTCACCAATAGTTTTTTGTGAATTAATTAATTTTTATTATGTATTTTAAAATATTTTAAAATTAATTATTGTAATTTATAATATTTTCTTAAATTAAATAACTATTAGTAATTCTAGAAAAGTAGAAGAGCAAAATGGTCATTTGAGCCGGCCACCGATAGAGTTTTGTGAATCAATTAATTTTTCATTATAAATGTTAAATATTAAAATAAATTATTTTAACTTATAATATATTTTCATAATTATTAAATAAATATTAGTAATTTTAGAAAAATAGAAGGGCTAAATGATCATTTGGGTCAAGCACCCTAAGCATCTCTCTTCCCTTGAAAAGTAAATAAGTTGTCAATTATTGTGATTTAATATACTTTTTATGTTTTTTTTAATTTGTCCCAAATCATATTTCAATAAGAGTTTTGCAAATCACTAATTTTTTGAATATGTCTTTTAAATATTTTCAAATTAATTATTGTAATTTATAGTATTCTTTTATAATTTTTAAATAAATATTAGTAATTTTAGAAAAGTAGAATGACAAAATGGTCATTTGAGCCATTCACTGATAGAGTTTTACGAATCAATTAATTTTTTTATTATGTATTTTAAATATAAAATTAAGTATTATTGTTTATAATATGCTTTAATAATTTTTAAATAAATATTAATAATTTTATAAAAGTATAAGGAAGAAATGGTTATTTGGGCAAAACAGCCAACCCCAAGCATCTCTCTACCTATTTGTCTTTTTAAGTCATAATTTCTTCCATATGAAAACTTACTGAGGGGTTATTTTGTCTTTTAGGACTAAACAAAATATTTTCTTATTTGGAGTAGCCTTAAAATATTAATTGGCTTTTATACCTTTTAATAATAAATTCTACTATACGTAGGATTGATTAATAATAACGGACTATTCAACCTAAGAATAAACATTCCGATATAAAAGCAATCAAATATTTTTTTTTTAACGAATTTCTTCTAATTACATTAATAGAGTTTTTAATAGAGTCAAAACATGAAAAATAACTTCATCAAGTTTTTGCTTTTTATATGAATAACATCTAATGAAAAGTATACTATCAAATAATAATTTTACATTATAAAACAAATAATATATAATTTTAATTAACACTTATTATGCTTGATAAGACATAATGTGCTAGACATATTTGCAGAGTAAATATATTAAAAGTTTGAAGAACTTTAGAAGAGTGAACTTGAGTTTTTTGTTTTTCATTAAACAACTTGCAATAGGCAAAATCTGTTATTTTTTCTTTTTTCTACAATTATTTTTTGTAATTTTTAAATTTAAGAAGTCCTAAGAGATAATAACAGAAATTATATGGTAAAATTTATGTAATCGCAAATGCTTCAAAATTAAGGACGTGAGGGAATAAGATTTTTTAGAGTTTTTGGGATAACTTTATTTGAGAGTTTTTTTTTTTATTTTATAGAAGAGACGTTTAGTGAAATAATTTAGGGATAGTTGGTGGGCAGAAATAGGGTATTATATTCAAAATTTAAAAATAGCATGTGCCACTATTTTTATTTATAAGTATGTTATCATTAGCGGCAAAAATTGAATAAGAATGATGAGTTAATAAATTATTTTTTTATTTAATTCATAAATTTTTATTCGCAATTAATTGAATATGAGTTAATATTTTTTTATTTAATTCATAAGTTTTTATTCGCAATTAATTGAATAAATTTGATTTCAATTTATTAAATTGAATTAAATTACATTCTTCAACAAAATTACCAAAACAAAAAATTATGAAAGAACACCACCCCCTCCTCCGCCCAATTAGAAGTTTGACAAAAGTAGATATTGCTACGTATTTTATGTATGTCCACATTAATTTACTTTAATTATTCTTGAATAAGTTTTTAAAATTAATTATCGAATTAAAAAGTGAAATTAATCATCGATTTATATGAAAATTATCTTGAAGAAACAAATAAGTATTCCAATACTTAAGAATAATTCAAAGCATCAAAGAACATAAAGCCAATGTTTTTTTTTCAAAAGCTAATAGTATATACTAATTAAATTCTATACAATAAAAGTTAGTTATTAAAGTTTATACTTCAACTTATAGATTATCATTAAAAAGTAAGAATTTGGATGTTAACCAAAATTAATTCAAACTAGATATTAAAGATATCACTCACAAATATAACTAAAAATAACTTGAGTAATAATATAAATAAATTTGAAATAGAAGAAAAAGAGAGAGATTTGGAAAATAAAGGAGAGAGAGAAAGGGTAAAAAGCTAAGAGAAGAAGATGTCCGGGAAAATAAAGAAAGAAATGCAGCCACATGGACTCAAACTGACTCTAACGCGGAAGAGAGCCTTTAGACGCACTACCAGACCACAGCACCCACATTTTACTTGTGCATTCTGGGTGCCATAATAACAATATATCCAAATTTTAACAGATATATACCCACATACTAGCCGTGGCACCTCTAATACATGAGGTAGATCCGCCCCTGGTTATTATTGTATGGGTTACGTGAGGGAGCATTTAAGGTATTTTAGGTTATACTTTTTCGGTTGATTTTTTCTATTCTTTTTTTTCTTAATAGCTTTTTACTCTTTTTTTTTTAAAAAAAATAAATATTAATTTACTATATAGATTAGTAAAATGTAGAAATTAAAATAATTAGTTCAAAAAAATAATATAAAAATAATCAAAATCACTATCTCATTTGTTAAAATCTAATTAAAAAAAAAATTATTTTTTGTAATTCTTTTTTCTTTGAAAAATAAAAACAAAACTAATCCTAAAACGTGATTCATTTTTTTGTAGTTTTAAAATAAATTTATCAAAAAATAAAAAAGAATTAAAATATCTATTCTGACTTAAAAGAAACAATTTTAATCACTAAAATGATGAAAATCGTTAGAGTTGGTAAAAATTAGGTGTTCATAGTGATATATATATTTCTAGAACTTCTTTACGAAGTGAATCTTATCCTATATGGATTGTAGACTTAGGAGCCATGACCATGCTTCATGATCAAGAGGTGTATGTGTAGTTTCATCGAGTCGTGATCAAAAGGTGTAGTATATATATATATATATATATATATATATAAACGTGAACAACAATATTGGTTGACCAAAATATCCACTTAAAGCTAATTGATTTATATACCCTTGTAAGTTAATATTCCTTCAGCTGAAATTGACTAATAGGTATAAATGTAATTTGTATTATGATTAAACAGAATAAATTTCTATTAGGAATAAGTTTCTCTATTTTTAAACAGTTCTATACAAATTATTTATAATATTAATTTTTTATGAAAAGTTGTTAAATAATTCTGCACTTTAGTTAAAAATTAAATTTGAAATCTCACATAAATATTGGATACAATTATTATTTAAAATTTTGCATATTACTTAGGAATTGTTGAAGTAAACTAAAGATTTTTAATTCAACGTATGTGTATCCGTCAAATACTAAGTTAATATTTATTTAAGACATATAATTTCAAATAATCCTAATATTTGTTATGATTGACAGGGAATAATTTGTTGGACACCTTCATAGACACTAGTTTATATTATATTAAAAATGTGAAGGCCCTTAGGAAAGTGATTTAAACTTTTTTGCCCTTTATTAAAAGACTCTACAATAGATAAAATTATCTTTTTTCCTTTTTTTTTCAATTATTATAATAATGGCTAAAGTTCTACGATGGTTTCAGGTTTACTGCCTGCACGACATCGTTTCTTTCCTTTCTTTCTTTTTTTGTCTTTTTATTTCATTTTTTCCTTTTATTTTTTGGTTTAATTTTTTATTCACGCTCTTATTTTGAATGCAACGTAGTTAATCTTATCGTAGATTTTAGTTGCAACAGCTAGAAAAAGTTTTTCTTCTTTAAAATATTAAGAATATCTATTTTTATTTTTGAGTTTCTATCAACATGTGTTTAAAGTAAAAAGCTCTAAAGTTTTAACCAATTAGCAAGGAAGTGTCTTGCACACTGCTTATACTCCACCTCTAGTAAAAGCTCCAGAAGAGTTACTTGAAGTTCCTAAAAATAATAATTCATGATTATACATAATATACAAGCATAACTAAATGAACAAAAAATAACAAAAATTGAAAAAAGCATACCTTTTGCATGTATGATATGATTGTGTAATCTCTGCTATCTCCTAAACTCAACTCCTCTATCAATAATTTTAAAAATCATGTCTAGATGTACTTATAATCATACTCTATACACCCCAAGCAATAGGCAACATTTGCTTATTTCCATCTTTAACCGCAACAATCAATAGTTGTCCTTTTGTTACTCTCTTCAAGAAACAACCATCTAAATTAATACATTTTCTACAACCATTCAAAAAAGATTTTTCGATGCATCAAAGCAAATATAGAAACTTTAAATAGTTAGTTTACACTTTCCTCAGAATTATCAACCTTCACAATACAATTTGAACCAGAATTAGTCTTTAACATTTCATCCCTATAGTCAAATATTCTTCCTTACTCTTTTACATAATCACCCATTAGGTTTTGAAGAATTTTTCCTCTAGTTTTCTTGGCAGTTGTCTTTCCGACATGTATCCCGACTCTTTCCTAATACTGCTGAAGTTTGAATGTCCAAATATTTGGTTGTTTAGTAATTCTATCCTTATAATGGTTATACATGAACTTAGTATTGCACAAGTAATTTCTAGCGGTCTTTACACATTTGTGTTTGAGAACGTAGGTTTTAATCGTAAAATTATTGGTAGCCTTGTCAAGACTTGCATATAGCATTCATGGATAACCTTCCCCCCATTGACCCTAATCTTGTTGGGTTCATTAACGTACTTCACTAACAGAACATCCTTTTGAACTGAATAATTTGTAACAACTTCCCTAAACTCTATCACATCCTCAAAAACTATTCATGTCTTCCAGACCACTTTTTGCAGCTTTATACAAAATTATCTTTTTTACCTACCTTATCATCTAAATCAGATTCAACACTATAAGTATCAGAACTACAATACACAAGTTTATCCCTCAGGAATCTTAACTTTCCAAGTTCTATTAGCTAGGTCTATCTCATCAAAGCTCAAATATGGACCAACTTTACCAAGAGAAATTTTTTCAGAGTCTTTTGGTATTCTTTCTCTTCTTTTGCTTCTCTGGTATATCCTCATTTCATCCCTCAAGTTATTATACTCTTTATGAATATCACTTGCATATTCAGCTTCAGTTTTATTGAATAGATCCTCATGGTCTGGATCAGAACTATTTTTAGTTGATTGATCAAATTCAAGAACAAGGATATCATTAAATTCGGTTTCATCATCCCTAGTAGTTTTAGTAGGTGATGGTTGAGTAGCCATAGGAATTTTAGGCTCACAAGTTACAACAGTTTCAATAGGTGATGGTTGGGTAGCTATAACAATTTCAGGCTCATAATATGCATCAATTCGGTAGGTGATAGTTGAGTAATTGTAACAATTTTAGGCTCATAACATGCAACAATTTCAGTCACACATGGCTCACTAAATGCAACAGATTGAGGTTCAGTAAATTCAGTTGTTTCAGTGGTAGGTTGTTCTTTAAAA
Source organism: Withania somnifera (assembly GCA_039654485.1). Classification (NCBI taxonomy): domain Eukaryota; kingdom Viridiplantae; phylum Streptophyta; class Magnoliopsida; order Solanales; family Solanaceae; genus Withania; species Withania somnifera. The sequence continues at coordinate 8,343 of JBDJHY010158081.1, forward strand.
TGAAAAACCTCACCCCCTTCTTCAACACCACTATCACCTTCATGCACTCCCCTATCTCCTTCTTTGTTAAAAACACCAAAAGATTCTTCATTGGTACTACCATATTTCAATAAAGCAATAGAACCTTCTATGATCAACCATCTGAATACATAAACTTCAACAGTATCCCCATTTTCGAACCATTCTGAAAGTTCATAAATATTCCTATTAGTTTTGATATCTACAAAAATGTCACCATTAGGTGGCGTAACATAAAATGAGCAACTTGTAGTATACCCTAGTCCTTTTATATAGTCTTTTAGCTCAAATAGAACATCTTCTCCATATCCACATTCAAAAATTCAACAGTTTGTCCACTCACGTATTTTGGTTTTCGATTACTAAGATCTAAAACTCCACCATTATAATAATTCAAATTTATCGACAAACAATTAGAATCATAACAAAAACAAAGATGGGGAGTAAAATAATTACACAACTATAAACCCTAATATAATCAATCGGCATATTCGATAAATCCTAAAATTTTAGATGCAATAATTCGATAAATCGACAATAATATAATGCAAACTAACTATTTTCTATAATTTCATATGAAAAGGACAAATTTTTGGCGTACATGAATGACACTGACCTGGTTATTTTGTTAAAGTTGAACAAAACCACCAATATACAAGCAAAAAGTTTGAAGAGTGGATTAAAAGTGTTAAAGTGATGAATTTTTAAAGTGAAGAGTCATTTCTTGATTTTGTAGATCAACCATAAGGGGCAGATCAATTGAAGTGAAGAGAAGTTTGACTTGGAAATGAAGAGTCTAAAGGGTTTTAATCAGTTAAAAGAAAAGATTATGATTAATAAAAAATATTTTAGTTTTTAATTGGCTCGCGTACACATTTTCTTTGTTATGAATGATTAAGTGGTGCATCTAAAAAACTAAATGTATTGAAAATCCACAAAAAAATATCCGCGGAGTCATAGGACCCCTGTAAAATTAGAGTGTGTTATAGCAAAATTCAGCATAGTTTGGGGGAGGGGGTTTGAATTATTTTCTTTAATCTAAAAACAAAAGCTTTAAATTTTATTTTTAATTGTTGAAATAAAATGAAAAATATAGTATATTTAAATTCAATTGCTATTTTTTAAAATAATTTATTTTTTATATATTTTATATTAATTAATAATTTAATATGATATACACGCGTGTTGCATGTACTCTCTAGGTTTATGAAAAGTGTGAAGGTCCATTAAAAGTGATTTGAACTTTTTTAAAGAACTTTCAGTAGATAAAACGGTCTTTCACATTTATTCTATATTTATTCTTTAGTTATTTTTACTTATATTTAAAATTAAAAAAAAAAATCTTAATATTTTTAAAAGTTAAGGAGTTCTATAAAATTTAGTAAGAATAAAATATATGATAAGAATTATTAGGAGAGTTAATAAAAAGTAATCAAAAAATATATGATAACAGAAAAATATTATATTAAAACTTTATCTTAAAAAAATATCTCTAAAATTTTCGTACATATTTATTATTTTAAAGTATTTATTTTACAATATTATCAAATAAAGACCTATTTTTATTGTTGTTGTTGTTGTTATTATTATTATTACTATTATTATTGTTATTGTACATTAAAGGAAATTTTATATCTACTGATTACAATATATTCATGATTTTTAATTATATTAAATAATTCACAGTGTTAAAATATATCATTTAAATAAATATATTAATAATTTTTGTGTTTTAAATAATTTTTTTAATATATTCGCTATTTTTTAATAATTTCTTCTTCTTATATATAAGTTTGTTGATTAACGAGGGACGCAGGTGTAAAGAAAATATTTAAAATGGAAAGACTACTACAAATATTGATTGAAAATTTTCCCTTCATTAGAATAATCTACAATATAAATTGCTATTTACTATTTTTTTAGTTTTAAAAAAATAACATCAACAAAAATCACGACTATTAAATATTTTTTTAATTGAATTGTGTATTAAACTATATTAGAAATAATTCATTACTAACCTAGTATGTAGGAATCATATGCATGAATTTAATCTGTCGTCGTGTTTTTTTGTGGTATAATAGTAGAGGAGTTTTTAGTATTTTAATACAAATCATATTTTTCTTGTTTGATTTATTATGACACACTTAAAAGGAAAAAAAAATTCATTCATTAAAAGACTACAAGAGACTATGCTACTTTTTTATATTCACGAGTTTGAAATTAATTTAATTTTTATTTATTATAAATTTCATATTGAACTAATATTTATATAAGAATCCTAATTATACACCAAATATAAAAGTTGATTTGACCTTTATACATAAAAGTAATAGTCTACTTTCAATTTACGTAGGAATCATATATTTAGATATTTTTTCAAAATTAATTCGCTTTCAATTTCATTAGGAGTGTTCTTAATCCCTTTTAATTCACACTAGGAATATTTCAAATATTTTGTAGTTCATTAGGTTTATATGAGGGTTTCTTGTGTTAATAAAATATTGACAAACTAATTTCTTTTTTTTTATTTTGGTTTTGATTGATTTTGATTCAAATCATTTTCTTGCATTCATTTAATTTGAAGTCAGGATCGAGTCTCAGAGTCGTGTCCTGGTTCAAGTGTCAGGTTGGGGTCTCGAGTCACATTCCAAGTCAATAGTTGGGATCAGATCCTGGATAGAAAGTCAAGGTTGACAATCAGATTTTGAGTCAGGGTTAGGTCTTAAATTCAGATTTAGTATCGGTCAGTGGATCAAGAATTAAATTCAGGGGTTTGATCTTGAGTTAGCATTTAAGGTCGGGTCCTAAGTCCAGAGTCGGGTTAGGTTCTTGGTCAAGAGTCAGATCTCAAGTTGGAGTCGGTCTTAGGTCAGAAGTGGGGATTGGTTTTGATTTGAGACTCGGGGTCATTTCCTAAGTAAGGAATCAGGATCAAGTCTTGAATTAGGAATCAAGGTCTAGGATCGTATATCGAGTCAAAATTTAGGGGTCGAATCTCGATTTAAGTCCCAAGTCAGGATTTTGTATTGGGTCTCAGGTCAGGCAGGATTCAATGGTCGAGTCCAAATTAAAATTTGAGGATAGGATCGGGTATCCAATTTGGAGTCAAATTCTGAGTTCAGAGTTAGAGGGAATAAGATGTCTGAGAAGGGATGCCAAAAAAAGTCTTTAATTTAATTTGGTGCAAAGTCAGTAGTACTAGGGCATTGTAGGTGCTAAGTTGAGGTTAGGGGTTGAATTTTGACGGAGTTGGGTCCAATATCAGAGTCATAATTTGAGTTCAAATCTCGAATCAAGATTCAAGGTCAAAATTTGTATCGGGAGTCAAATCCCTAGTCCAAAGACGAGGTTGGATCTCGAGTCATGGTCGAATATCTATTAAGGAGTTAGAATTGAGTTTCGGATTAGGAGTGTGGAAGACGAGTTGGTATCGGTAATTGAATCACGAGTCAATATTGATGTGGAGATTAAAACTTAGGTTCTTGGTTGAGGTCAAATCCTAGGTCCCAAGTCTCGAGCCGGGATTGAGAGTTGAGACTTAAATTGAGTTGTGATCCAGAGTGGTAGTTGTGTGACAGGATTAGGACTTGAATATTAGGTCGGGTGGGGAGTTCTGTGTCACAACCCTATTTTTTGGATCATGATGTTACCTACTATACCACCAGTAGGAGAACCAATCCCGTAGTCTGAAGCCGAAGCGGAGAACTACTATATCAAATGTGGAAAACACAAGTTTAATAAATAATAGTTTAATAAAGAGGAAGTATAAAGAATAAAAAATTTCCAAGACCCGATATCAGTGTAATACAAAACCTCTAAGTACAAAATAAGGAATCAACTGTCTAATACAAATGTATCACCGAAAAATATGGAGTTCTCTGAATATTTGAAATTCAAGGAACCTATATGAATAACGATCTGTGAATCATGGTCAGATACCTGTACTCGGATATGCACGTATAGTATGTGTTGAGCGTATTAACCACACTAGAAGGAAGGTTTGAATAGTGTGGTGGCTTTTTTGAATCTTTTCGGGTTAAGAAAGAGAATAAAAGTGGGAATGAAAGACCACAAACGATTTATAGTGGTTCGACTAAACTCTTGCCTACATCCACTACCTAAGTTCTTTGTAACTTAGGCTTTTCAACTATCACAAACAGTCTTACAATCACTTTCAAGAAAAGTGAGAACTCTTTACAACTTCTTGATTCTTGGTTCAAGAAAAACCTTTTCACTTGAATTGGAAACTATCTCTATGTTTCCCAACTCTTCAACGCTTACAAAATATGATTACAACTCAGAAGAAAATGTAAGAAAATGTGGT
>JBDJHY010158092.1:5524-22421 GCA_039654485.1 Withania somnifera
TTAATGTAATATTAGCTATTCCTAATCATTATTCATAAATGCTAAAAATATTCCACCATGCAATTCAACAGTTTCAAGAAAAGTAAATCAAGAGTTTCAAAAACTCAAATCTTGAAACTCATATTCTATTCAAGGCTTTTCTCAAGTCTTGTGGGAGAAACTTAGGTATGTAGGTCTTCAATGATAACAACCTTTCGTTCTCGTGTCTAAAGTTACAAGTTTTTCATGGATTTATGTTTCAAATTAGGATTCTAATCCAAATTTCCATGAACCTTTTTAATTTCATTCTCAAGTATCTTTTGTGATGTTTATCCATATGATTATACATTATCAGCATGATTCCTATTCTTACACTTGATTATTGGTGTTTTTATATGATTTCCATATTATTTATAATTTTAAAAATAAAGCATGAACTAGCATGGAATTCTATACCACTATCCATTTTCCAAATAAGTTATAACATTTAACTTTATGGTTCTTCGGTACATAAATAAGACGACTTTACAATATGATTTCAGTTATCATAATTTTAGCATGAAATTATTGACATGACATGATAAGTAGATCAGGCTCAACTTTACAGATTTTATAATCTAGACATGCTACTCAGACTTTACAGATTTTTGAATATCTAGATATGTTCGTCGGTTATGGATGAGCATCAATTTATAGTTATTTTTAGACGATTATTTAACACAGAGTGGATAGAAAATCATGTCACCTGTTAGCTTTAAGATTGACATCCCAATATCCACGTACTATGTTGCCAGCGAACATTTTTCCATTTGTGGCCTTTCAGGATGCTTAGTTATCAGTTATGGTTCTAGTTGTGGCAGGCTAGAACCCCTCTTTTTCAGTGTAGGGGCTAGCACATTGAACTCCATATTGCTCGCATGGTTTATGCCGGTTAGAAGAAATTTCCACTCATGTTTCGCATATGCTTAACTTTTAGTAAAATATATTATATATGACTCACTATAGTTTACTTTATATATGATTATTTTCAATATCATGCATGTATACAGTTTTCAATTATGTTCCGTGATGGGTGAGTTAGTGTATATCGTTTTTCATGATTCAATTGCATGTTAATCTTAGGTCTTCGGTTCAACATCATCTTTTAAATTATTTTACTTATCATGTGCATGCCTACATACCAGTACATGAAAAGTATTGATGCATATTATATGCCTGCATTATTTTATAATGTGGATGTAGGTACTTCTTTCAATAGATGGTGAGTTCTGATTCTTCGAGGGCAACTCATTTAGAGTTCTCATCTTATTTTATTTCTTTTCAGTTATTCAGATTTTTCTTGATGTTTGTCCCGGTTACTCATCAGCATTAATAGAGGCTTCATAGTCAGTCAGTCAAGCAGTTGTATCAAGCCTTCAACTAATGTATTATTAGCCACAAAATTTCCTTATTATTTACTTATATTATGAAATTTAGCCCACTTATTTGCATTTTTTTCCAGTTCAGGTTTTATGTTTCATGTCAGGAAAAGGGTTACCTTAGAGCAACTCGTGGTTTCAGGCACAACGTTACGCCCAGGGTGTAGGCTCGGGGTATAAAATAAGGTAAAAATGAGTTTGGGATATTGAAAAACCTTGTGTGGGATCCGGGGTAAGGGAAAGAAGTCAAGCTATTAAAATATCTGGTTTTGCAAAAAGGCATGAAGAAAATTATGTAGCTTTGGTCTAGTATTATCTTTTATCTTATTTTTTATGATCTAGTATCTCATCTTCTTCTAGTTCTTTCTTCCTCTGTTAGTCTATGATTTTCTATTAGTATTGTCACTATTACTTACCTAGCTCGAATTTTCAGTTGTAATTTGAATTCAATAAGTATACTATACATTAGTATTATGTTGAGAAATTGAAGTAGTTACATTGTTCCTTTCATCCAAAGAGCTCCAACAACAACTATGTTACTACCTAGATTTAATGGTGACGAAAACCCAGAGTTCTGGATTTTATTAGGAAAAATTGTATTTCGCATATCTGGGCTTCTCCAAGAAGGATTAGACGCCTCTTCATTCCTTTTACCTTACTGATAATGCACTCGATTGGTTCAGTTAGTTATGTGGAAATAATCAATTCTATGACTGGAATCATTTCAAGAAGAAATTTCTCTTGCATCAGACAAAGGCCTTCTTATACTCACATGTTATTCGTTCATGTAAAACTTTGTCTATTCAGATTTTTCCTTTAATAAGAACAATCTAAATATGACATTTTCACAATAAAATATCGGGAATTTTTTATACATAAGTCCCAAAGCTCAAAAAATTCAGCCAATGATCTACTGTCCTTAGAGTTTTCAGAAACGAACCTTTGTTGATCTACAATATATGTCAAAAATCTATAAGAATGAATCTAATTCTAAATTAGCCAATGGGATGGAACAACCATGTGCTGCAATGCCTATTGGAGATTTACTATGGCTTTCAGTTATAATGAATTCCATAATTTAGCCTTCTGCCTCATTAGGTTTGTTCTTCCTATTAGACATGATCATCTTGTATCCAAGGGGATTGTGTTGGTGTATCTTCCACAACAATTATAATAATTACAGTTGAAAATAAATAAAAATTAATAAGTATTATATTCTTTAGACTGAGGCATGGATATCTTGCTCTCTTTAAGGAGATTCAAGCCTACTACATCATAATCTACCCTAATCCAACAATATCACTCTTGACTTGTTCTCTCTAGGATACACCATCCCGACAATGTCGTACAACTCAAATAACTCCAGATTAGTTGAAGAGTTCGAAGTTCCACTATAAGAATACCTTCCTTCAACATATAGTTACTCTCTTTGGTAAATTAAATACAACTGAAGACTTAAGATATTTTCTTTGTATCGACTCTGTTTTTTACTAAAATACACTACAATAATACCTACACTTATATTTTTCTCTTATTGTATCGCAATATAGCAAGACCACCACTATTTATAGTTGTGCAATTCTTTCATGTATTGAATAGGAAGAACGTGGGTAGTAATATGGGAGGATGAATAACTTAGAGGTTACACAAGTTACATAGGTTACAAGACTAAGGAGGAAGATCATGGCATTGGTGGTTACAAAAGCTACATCAAGAATAATGACCACCTTCTTGTCAATTTACTTCTATTAACACAAAAAGATAATGCACTTTTAATTTTATAATTTTAATATTAAAATATACACCAACACCCCCTCCCACTCATTTTGATATCAAATAAGAGAGCATTTCACCATTTTAGTTGAAGGGAGACTATTATGTATAATAAATGTGTGCTCTGCTTTGAACATTTGCTTAGTAAAATAGTAACCTTTACTCCAGAGTCACTAGTGGTTCCAGACTTGAGTTATGATTGTTTCAGAGAAATAAAGTATATTGCTTACACACAATAATAAAGGTGTTGGCATAAGCTTTAATAGCCAACATATTACTGTCACAATTCAATTTTTCAGGTTATGAGTGCACATACGACCCACCGTAAGCGAACCACCCAATAGATATAAAATAATGGACATAAAAAATAAAAGCGGAAGATAGTATGCAATTTGCGAAAGAATACTTTGGAAGTTAAAATACAATTAAAAAAAATCCTAAAATCTAGTATCTAGTACAATGAGCCTCTAAAATCCAAATACAAAATCTAAAAAGTGACAAAATATATAGCTTGTTTAAGAAATTATAACTGACAAAAAATAGGGGTACATAAAGTTAAAATGGACTACGAACACCAGGAACCGTTTCCATCTCAGAAATAGCCAATCATCCCAAACTCTGGAATCAACGTCGCTGACTAGTAGTAGGATCTAAACCAGAAAAATGCAGAAGTATAGTATGAGTACTAAATAGACAAAGCAATTGGATACCCAATTGGCATCACAGCCTACTTGATGCATATAAGACATAAAAGTAGTGAATAGAGAGATAATGAAGGGAAGACCATAAAATTCAAACAAGTACAACAAACACGGAAGAACTAGCTAAACAAACAGTCCTACAAAGCTAGCTAACAAGTATTGGAGATTCAAGCAAAAAGGAATAGAAGAGTACCTGAATCCATGATAAACTAACAAGAGAATATCAAAGAAACTAGATATGGAGGTATACCGGTAACGTCAATGATAAAACAGAAGGGAAGGGATATCTACAATCAAGTCATGAAATAATATACAATATAAAAAACTAGAATAACATGATCAACAACCAATACAGGAACTAAACAATATAATAAGTAAACCAAGATCCCAATGAGTACCCATACACCCAGGGGATATATACAAGTGAAAAAAACTCCTCGTCCACCCACACAATTAGAGAGTACAACTGACGATTAACAAACAAGGATAAAAGTATGCAAAATAATATAATATGATGCCTAAAAATCCGTTATATTCATCCTCAGAGTCTGCAAGCCCGTAAGGCAGGACCACGGAAGGTCGCAACCGTATGCAACTACTCCCCAGTACACCCCTTCTACGGTCGCCCGAAATCCCAGATCGGTAAGGTTCATGGAGACCGCAACCACGTACAACTCATAATCTCATACTATACTCAGACCTCTATCGGGTCTATCTCAATAACATCAAGTATCAATAACCATGCCAGCGACAACTGGATCTAAAATCAGTAGAAAACTCAATGTCTAACTCTCGATTGCAATTAAGTCTAGAATCAACTCAAAAGTAGTGGATAAATCTATCGTTAACCTTTTATCACTAAAAATTGGTGAAACCATCATTTTATACTCATTTTAATCTCATAATACTGAAAATAGTCCTACAAGACCATACAAGGTTTTAAAATTAGTGACATCGGCCTCTAAACCATAAAATAATAGAACCAGTGCCTAAAAATCAGTTTTCCTGACATTGTCGTGCACAACTATAAGCAATAGATCACATTCACTCATGTAGGCCCTACATAGACTCGATATCACCACTACAACTATGAACCAACTAGTCGATATACGAAATTTATGAATATTTACAATAATCCCATCATCTGTGCTCCAGAGTCAATATAAGACCACACAGGGTCACAGAGCAATTTGTTACATATCACAATACCGAATCAAAAGCTAAGAACCAGGCTAAAAACAACGGATAGGTCAAAGTTCCAATCCTAAGAACCCAACCCAAGGATAAGTTAAGTACTACTATTATCTTGAATAGAAATTCAGTATAAGAATGGTAAGTTGTAGCCTACGTGATGTCCAAAAATAAGCTCACAAATATCGGGAATCAACTTGAACTACTCCAAAGATGCTCCAACAATCACAAAACTATTTAAATAATAATCTACACATTAAAAATATATCAAATGATATCCATAAGGAAATAATTCTAGTCAGGGTCAAAATTTGAGTCAAAATGGATCTACGGGCCTGGTGACCCAAAACATCAAAAAAAGGTATCAATGCATTCCTTTAATTACCAGAACTTAAAATCAAAACTTAGAGTAAACCAAAGCTAAGAACAAGCCAAAATTAATGAATACTTTTGAAGAAAATTTAGGAATTTGAGGATGAAATTCAATAAGATTAGAGTAAAATCTTACAAATAATAATAAAATGATGATAATACTCACTTTCCAAATGTTATCCTAGCTAACATGAAAAAACCCAAAATTTAATAATGGAGAAAATATGTGTTTGGTTTGAAAAAATGAAGAAAATGGAAAAAAATTGAGGTTTGGGTTTATAAAGGTTGCCAGGGTTTGTGTTATGCGATCGTGTGGATAAGGCTCGCAATTGCAAAAAACTGGATAATAGAGTATCATGGAGTGCAAGGGAATGGAGTGTTGCGAAAGCGTGACAATGAGTCTTGATCGCGAAGAGAAACACGATAAAATATAGTAATCGCGTGATGGGCCTTCACGGTCGTAATGAAGAGTGGAACGCTGCACCAACAATTGATTAAAAGTAGAAAACCAGCCAAATCAAATATCTCGAATGATGATTCAGAATGAGTTTAGAAACCGATCAATAGAAACCAAATGTCAATTGATTAAAAAATATGTCGGACTTAATGACACAGACAAAATTTCAATCCGAGATTATTTCGATAAAATATTGACCAAAGCCAACCCTCAACTTAAATATACAAAATTCCAACTAAGAACTCAAAATAAGTCTGGCAAGTCTGGGACCAAAACCAATAATTCACCAAACCCAAACTCAATATTCTAAAGCTGATGGCACAGTCGATTTTCAATTTAAATCTACAATCACCGAAAGTTAACTAAAGTTAAACTTTTCAACTCCAAAGATATTAAATATGTAAAATGAGATCAAAATCTCAATAAAGTCTTCCGAACACAAACCAAGAGTCTATCTAGACCAAAGTTCATATTTGATGCTAATGGAATTATCGAAATTCAATTTTGAATTTGATTTTACGTAGACTGAAGTCAATGAATTCAAAAGCTAAGGCTCTAAAATAGGAAAACATATATAACAACCAAACGAATGACCCAAGAATCAAACCACCAGCCATGAAAAGTCATAAATGACTTAGGGCCTCTATAGGAAAGCAATTGAATACAAGAAAAGTGTGATAACATAAGAATGACTGAAAGGGTCATTACAACATCCACTACTGAAAAGACTTTTGTCCCTAAAGGTCAAAAGAAGGGAGTACATGAAGGTACAAACAACTGCATTACTGCGCCAACATCTCACTCTTGATCTCTTATGTATCCTCTTTAATCGAATGGTTTTTCCACTAGAACTTTCACACCAGAATCTCCCTAGATCTTATTTTCTCACATCTCTAGTTGAAATAGGAATGGGCTCCTCAACAAAGGTTAAATCCTCATCCAACTGAACTACGTCAACCCAAAGCATATGAAACTCATTAGCAATATACTGTTTCAACCCAGACACATAAAAAATAAATGCACAACTGAAAATATCAAAGGTAAGGCTAACTTATAAGCAACACCACTAATGCGAGTAATGATCTCAACCAATATACTGGGGGATAAGCTTTCCACTCTTACCAAACCTCATCACGCCCTTCACGGGAGACACCCGCAAGAACATATGATCACCATCATTGAACTCTAAGGCACGATGTCTATAGTCTGATTAAATCTTCTGTTTACTTTGGGTAGCCTGGAGTCTATCCTGAATCAAGCAAACTCTATCTAAAGCATCCCGATATAAGTTGATACTCTAAATCCTGGACTTAAAATGATCAAACTAACCCAGATATACATTGCCTACAATACAAATCTTTAAAAGCTCTATCGAATACTCGAATGGTAGTTGTTTTTATAAGTAAACTCAACCAAGGATAGATATTGATCTAATTACCAATAAAATAAAGAACATGGGCTCACAACATGTCCTTCAAGACCTGAATGGTCCTCTTGGAATGACTATTTGTTTGCGGGTGAAAAGTTATACTGAGATGAATCTATGTACCCATACCACGTTGAATAGTCCTCTAAAACTGAGAAGTAAATTGTGTGTCGTGGTCTGAAATGATAAAACCTGAATACCATGCAAATGAACCACCTCAGTGAGACAAATCCGGGCTAACTTCTCTGCACTAAAGAAGGAATGAACCGGGATGAAGTGCATAGACTTTGTCAACCGTTCAACTATAACCCAAACTGAATCATAACTGCGCAAATTACATGGAGAACCAAAGATAAAGTGTATATTGATCCATTCCCATTTCCACTCAGGAATGGGAAGTCTCTTTATCAATCTAACCGTTCTTTAATGTTTAAACTTAACCAATTGACAGTCAAGCATCGAGACACAAAATCTATGATGTCCCTCTTCATACCACTCCACCAGTATAGATTTATCAAATCTCTGTTTATCTTAGCTACACCTAGATGGATGGAATATCTAGAATAATGGGCATCACAAATAATTAACTCTATCGAATCTCCAACCCTAGGAACATAAATATGGTTGTCAAACCTCAAAACAACCTCTAGGTTTAAAATATATTTGTGGGGCTCACCCCCGAACAACCAATCATAAATATCAATCAAATCTGGGTCCTCGAACTGATGCTGTCAAATCTGATCAACCAAAGTAGAACAAGCCTCAACATTGGCAAGAATATGACTGTAATCCAACAAATCAAGTCTGACCAATTGGTTAGCCAAGGAATGGGTGTCCAAAGCTAATGGTCTTGCCAAATCTAAAAGTGTTGCCAAACTATCCATGCTCGTTGATTTCTAACACAAGGAAACCGCTATCATGTTTCTCTTGCTCAAATGATAAAAATTAAGATATTGTATTGTACCTCGATCCACCTACATTGCTTAGAATTTAACTCTTTCTAACTCATGGCATACTGAAGACTACGATGACCAATAAAAATTTAACAATGTACACCATATAAATCATGTCTTCAAATATTGAGCACGAAGGCTAATGCTGCCAACTCTAAGTCATAAGTGGGTAGCTGCGCTCGTGAGTCTTTAATTATCCTAAATAATAAGCAGTTACTCGACTTTGCTGCATCAAAACACGACACAAACCAACATCGAATGCACCATAATACACAGAAAAACTCTAACTCTCAACCGGATATGTCAATACTAAAGTAAAATTCAAAATGGACTAGGCCTCTGAAAGCAAGACTCACATTCATTTGACCACTAGAAAGGAACCTCATTTCTAGTCAATGGAACTACAATAGATGAGAAAGCCTCTACAAACCATTTGTAGTATCCGCTAACCCAAAAAAACTGTAAACCTTGGTAGGAATAGTTGATTTAGGCCAATCACGAATTGTTGTAATCTTCATCTAGTCTACCATAAAACCATCTTCAGACACCACATGTCCAAGGAATACAACTGACTCAAGCCAAAATTCACACTTTGAGAACTTAGCATACAGTTAATGGCCTCTTAAAGTCTAGAGAACAATCCTTAAATATTGTTCGTGCTCCTTTCTACTTTGTGAGTATAGCAGGATGTCATCAATGAACACAATAACGAAGGAATCCAAATAGGGTCTAAACACGTGATTCATTAGATCCATAAATGTTGCGGGGAATCAGCCAACCCAATAGACATTTCTAAGAACTCATAATGGCCATAACACATCCTAAATATTGTCTTAGAGATATCCTCCACCCTAATCTTTAACTGGTGATGTATGACCTCAAATAAATCTTAGAGAATATAGCTGAACCCTGAAGTTGGTCAAGCAAATCATCAATCCTCAATATTAGATACTCATTCTTTACTGTAACCCCTTTTAAATGCCTATAATTAATACACATGCGCATAAAGCCGTATTTCTCCTTAACAAAGGAAACAGGAGCACCCCAAGGAGAAACACTAGGCATGATAAAACCTTTATCCAACAAGTCCTGAAGCTGAACCTTAAGCTATCTCAACTCAACAAGATCCATATGGTAGATAGAAATAGAAATGGGCATGGTGCCCGATTCTAACTCAATAATAAAGACAATGTATTACTTATGTGATAGGCTAGAGAATTTTGTGGAAAATACGTCAACAAACTTACTAACCATATAATTGACTCATAAGATAAAATGTCGACACTCACTCACATCTCGAACCGAAGGAAGATAAGATAAGCAAGCACGAGAAACTAATTATTTATCCTGAAGTCAAGAAATGATTCCTAACAGTGTGCGACTAGTAAAACCCTACTACATAATTGATGATGTACCATGAACGGCTAAGGTAATGGTACTGGAGTAACAATCCATGACTGAATGATGAAGGGGTAACCAGTCTATGTCCAGTATCACATCAAAATCAATTATATCCAACAGAATCAAATCATCCCAAGTCTCACAACCCCAATAGTCATAGAACAACATCTCATAACATGATCCAATATTAAAGAATCACTTACTGAGGTAGAAACAGATAACGACACAGACAACGACTCACTAGAAAATCTTAAACACAAAGAAAAATATAAAGACGCATAAGAGCATGTAGATCTTGGATCAGATAAATCTAAAGCTGACTGATGGCATACAAAAGTGATACCTGTGACTACATCATCTGAAGCCTATTCCTCTGGATTACCTCTCATGGAATAAAATTGATAAAGACCCCCACCACGGCTACCATCATAACCCCCTGCTATACCATGCTAAGGATTACTCCTATGCTGAGCTCCACCACCTCTACTCTAGGTGGCACTACTTGAATAGGGTGAGCTTGCATAATTTCTAGTTGAACAACATATTGGATAACACCCTATTGGGGGGGAATCACTAACAATATGCCCCATGGAGACACACTTACAACATTGCCTATATAACTTACCCTGATGGGATGATCCAACAGAACTAGTATGGCCATTACGACTTGATGCCTCCAAAGTAGTACCCCTCGAAGACTGATTAGAAGTCCGGCCATCATAGCTATAACCCTGAGTACCGTTATATGAACTTTGAAGCCAGGACAAAATAGGACAACTAGACTATCCCTGATGCTGCTGATGTGAAAGTCCCCTTCTCCAAAACCTGATCCTCTACCTCCATACTAGGATCCATAATATCAGCCCTGATGTTGGGGTCTCTGATCCTCACTCCCATGGATCTTACGAAATAAACCCTCTATGGTACGATCATGCGCCCAATACGGTCTAAAATCACTCACCATTAGCATCAAGTATCTTAACAGACTCATAAATGTGAGGTCACAAACCATAAGTAAAATAATAAATCCTCTTTGACTTAGTAGGCATCAACATGGCCCCAAACTCACACAACTAGTGGAAATGAGACTCATGATCTATGAAGTCCATCATATCCTGCTAGAAGTGAATGAACTCTTATTTCCTACTCTCTTTATTAACACGATGGATATACTTATGAAAAAAAACATTATGGACATAATCCAAGTGATGGGAGTTGTACTGGTTGATTTGGTAATAATAAAGGATCTCCATTACTGCTTCACCAACCTACTCATCTAAAATACGGTGAAGGCTACTCTATACGTCTTCGATATACCAAGTTAATAGAACCCCTCTTGACACCTTTTAATAATAAAGAAAAGGGTGGATACTTTTCCGGGTAGAAGGTGACAACCCTAATGAATTGACTATGAAGGTGGCTCTTAGCTACATCAGCGCCTCCCGGAGTGCCTGTAAACCTAGGAGGATCTAATCTCATGAACCTACCCAAATATCATCTGATCTGCCTCAGAACTAAGTGGGCAGGGACGCAATGGTTATGCAATTGAAGAAATCAGCAGAACATGGATCGAAGCAGTATAAGTCAAAATGAAGGAGTTTGAAATAGAGGAAATGTAGTAGAAGGCTACGGTCCCAAACATGATCACCGAGGATGTTTAGGGCCCATCAACAGGATGCCCGCTAACTATGCCTAAAACTTTAAGTAATAAGCCTATGATATATAGCGTGAAAGCTAGTGTCGTTGATGGCTCAGGATTAATATAAGTGGTACTGCTCTAGTGTGATATAAGTTGTTCCTTGGACCCAAGATGATTGTTGAACCAGTATTGGATCAGGCTCAACCTCTGGAGCTCTGACAATAAAAGCAGCTTTCACGGGTGTTATAGTCTGAGAACGTACCCAACCTTAAAGTCGACCTCTAGCATGGCCCCTATATGGAGCTCTATCGGTGGTGCTGCAGGCTTCTCATCTCTTATAATGTCCTAAGATTGTGTACATTCCATCTACAAAAGAGTGAACAAGAACAAATGAAAATTCAAGAGACCAACTAGGACACAACGCTTGACATAAAAATGAATAACTTCCTAAAGATATCATTGTCGCCCCCCAAAGATAGGATATGGATTTCTTCTCACCAATCTGTAGGACTCTGCTAGACATTGACTCATGTACCGAGGATACTAATAAACCTAAAGCTCTGATACCAATTGCTTATGATCTAATTTTTCAGGTCATGAGGGCATATAAAACCCATTATAGGCGAACCACCCGACAGATATTAAATAGCAGCATGAAGAATAAAAGCAAAAAATAGTAACAATTTACGAAAGGATACTGCAGAAGTCAAATACAATAAAAGAAAATCCTAATACCTAGTGTCTAGTACAATGAGTCTCTAAAATACGATTATAAAATCTCAGAAGTGAAAAATACATAGTCCATCTCAGAAAGTACAGTTGACAGAAAATAAGGATAAAGAAAGGTAAAATGGAGTTCAAATGCCGGGAGTCGTCCTCTACTTCAGAAAATAACCAACTAATATGAACTCTAGATAGATGCAGAAGTATAGTATGAGTACCAAATGGCCGAAGCAATTGGTACCAAATTGGCATCAAGGCCAACTGGAACATATAAAATATAAAAGCAGTAAATAGACATATAATGAAAGAAAGGTCACAGAACTAAAATAAGTACAACAAAAATCGAAGAACTATCTAAATAAAACATAGGCAAATAAAAAGTCCTATAAAGCTCGCTAACCAGTATCGTAGACTTAGGAAAAAAGAAATAGAAGCCTGAATTCATGCTCAACAAATAAGAGAATATTAAATAAAACATATAAGAAGGTATACCGGTAACCTCAATGAAAAGACATAGGGAGGGATATTTACGATCAAGTCATGAAATAAAATACAACATGAAGGCAAATCAGACTCACATGATTACCAACTAAAAGAGGAATTAAATAATTTAATAAGTAAACTACGATCCAAACGGGCATCCATACACCCTAGGAATATATACAAGTGAAAACAAACTCCCAAGACCACCCATACAATCAAAGAGTACAACTAAAAAACAATAAATAAAGATAGAAGTATGGAAAATGATATGATATGATGCCAATAAAAATTCTGTATGTTCCACCTTTGAGCCCGCAAGACAGACATGCAGGAGCCATAGAAGGTCGCAATTCGTATATCACTACTCCCCCATATGCCCTCCTCCAGTAGCCTGCAAGTCCGGATTGACAAGGTCCATCGAGGCCGCAACCACATACAACTCATAATTTCATATTGTGTTCTCACCTATGTCGGGTCTATCTACAAAAAATGAAGTGTCAATAACCACGCTCATCCACAATCGGGTATAAAATAACAAAAAATATCTAGATCTCAACCACAAACTAGTCTAGAATAAGATCGAAAATAGTGGATAAATTCATCTTTAGCCTTTTATCAATGAAAACTAGTAAAAATCATCATTTTATACTCATTTTAATCTCATAATAATGAAAATGGGTCCACAAAGCCATGCAAGATTTTTAAATTAGTGATTTTGGGATCTTATCCATAAAGCAGTAGAACTAATGCATAGAAATAGTTTTTATGATAATGTCGTGCACAACCACAATCAATAGATAACAATCACTTCTAATATCCCTGTATAGGCTTAGTATTACTACATCAACTATGAACCAGCTAGTCGATGTCCAGAAATTTCTAAAATCAACCATTTATGTTCCAGAATTAATACAAGACCACACGGGATAACAGGGTAATCTATTACAATTTCACAATACTAAAGAAAATCCAAGAACTAAACTAAATAGGGTCAAAGGTACCAATCATAAGAAGCCAATCCAAAAATTAGCTAAATACTACTATTATCTCGAATATAAACCCAGTCTAAAATTGGTACGTCATATCCTACCTGATGTCATGAATAAAGGATTGGTCTACACATAAAACCGACATAACTTGATTTTACTAGCCATTGCATTAAAAGCATATTAAATTCATTGGACTAAGCATATTGTGAGGTATGAGTGAATATATCACAAGTCGTGTAGCATAAAATTGGAGTTCATAACTTTATCGAATAAGATTAAGGTCGTTGTGCTGAAATTATTTTTTTTCTAAAAAACTGAGCATGTATGTGAATCTGTATGAAGTACGTGAGTATAGGTCATGATCACGAGTTTAACATGCAGGGCATGAGTAAGGTGTCACTATTGATGACTGAAATTTGGGGAATATATGAGGGTAAGAATGGATCAATGACTCACCAGAACTCTTTTCTAAAACTTATCACTATTTGGTTCTCAAGAGAAAACTTGGCTATCATTTTTTCTATCTCTCCTTTAGATCAAGATAAATATTCTAAATCTGTGGACTTATATCATATCCCAGTCTAGTCTAAGCTTACATTACTATACATGTTGGACATCCCTAATCACATGATTAGCTCTCCCTGAATAATTCTTTTAACTCTATTTTATCTCTAAGTCCATCATTCCAAAATCTATACGTCAATTGGGCTATATAACCACTTCCTCTAACACATAACCATTATAATCTTCTCCTCTTAGTCTAATAAAATCACTCTCATAAATTCATATCCATCCAAACTAACAAAAATATCATTTATACTAAGACGCCCCAATATTGATTATCTATAATCTCCTTATTCCAACTCTTAAGAACACCATGTAAATACCTAAATAGTATTTTTCTCACTTAACAACCCAAGGATACTAAACTGGGTAAACACTATTCACATAAAAGCTAAACTTTCCTCTTTTAAAACTACACCTATGAATGCTTAAATTCTTTCCCAGAGCTTTCTTCTAGGATAACTATTTATTTTCTCTTTTCCCCTAAAACTACCACTATAAGGATACCACTCCTCTATTTTCTTCTAGGATACCACTCCTACTATATTGATGGATCAATTGAATTTTTAATCTGATATTCAAATTATCAAAAGTTTACAGAAGTCTAAATCTTCGAACTCTAAAACACTAAAAATACACAAAGTCAAATAAAAATCACAATGAAGACTTCTGGACACAAATCAAGAGTCCATCTATACTAAAATTCATATTCCAGATCTAATGAAACTGTCAAAATTTGATTTTGAATTTGTTTTTAAGGAATGTTGACTGAAGTTAATGATTTCAAATGATAAGGCTCTAAAGTAAGGAAAAGGAAATAACAATCAAACTAACGACCCATGGACCTAACCACCGGTCCCAACAAGTCATAAGTCATAAATGACTTGAACTACTACAGAAAAAATGCGATAACATAAAAATGACCGAAAGAATCATTACAATGTGTAATGAAAATATATGTTCCAAGCATTGATAATTGTTCAATATACTTTTAAATGTTTATTTACCACATGTCAAGTGTAGTTGAGAACATTGGGAAAGTGAAAATGTGTTTTAGTTTAAAATTTTAAATTTAAAAAAAGTAGCTTACTAACAAAGTTCGTGAGTTTGTAGTAAAATTTAAAATAATTTATTTATTATAATATATAAATATTTAATTATTTTCAGATTAAATAACAAATAATAATTATTATCTAACATAACCACTTCTTCCTAAAAGCTAACACATGTCTTCATCCTAGGCCATAGGTTCTTACTTTTAAATATATATAGATGTCAAATGTGATCTTTCTTTAAAAAAAAACTTTAAAATATATAATAATTATTTAACAAAATAAATAATTTGAATAATTTGACAAATCTGTAAATGAAAAATTATTATAAAAATTTTCATTTTAAAAATGGATTAATAATTTTAAAAGTTTGTTAATTATAACTTAACTAAATATTCCTAACTACTTACACTTGTCTTGATCATAGGTTGCCACTTGGCATGATCGTAGGCAAGAGTTTCTTACTTTTAGTAGGCGTTAGACCATGAAAATAAAAAAAATTGAAGTTGAAATTTTGTTTGATCATATCAAAGAATTTTTTGACTTTTATAATTTTTTTGAAAATATAATTTTACACCCTAAATTTTTTAATACTAACAAGGTCATCCAATTTAACAACATAAATTTATAAAAAAAAATAATCAAAATGATCCTTAATGTATGGCGTTCATCCCATTTGGTCCTTAATGTATGAACTTGATGGAAATGATCTTTAATGTATCATAAAATGTGGTCATTTTGGTCTTCAACCTATATTTAATAATATTCCATTTTTTGCCTTCAAAACAAACTGAGAAGGAAAATATAAAAAAATTGAGTGAACAAGAAGAAATAGGTAATGGCCATCATTTTTTTTTTCGACAAATGAATTATTATTGTTGGACAAATTAAAACATAGAGAAGGAAATAATTTTTTAACTGAGAAATCTTAAGATCCATTTGATCATGAGATTTTTTTACTATATTCGTAAATCAACTTTTGGCAATAAAAGTTTCAAATATAACTTGAAGTTGGGTTTGAAACTAAAATACCCAAAATTTTATTTCACTTTCACTTTTATAATTTTTTTAAAATTTATCCTAATATTTTTATTTTTATAAAATCACCTTATTTAAATTATATTTGATGTTTAAATCATATTTTATATTTATAAAAATATTCATATTTAGAATATTTCTTGAAAAAGTATAACCAAATATAACTTCAACTCAAAAGATATTAAATATAGTATTTTTTTTTATTTTCATGTCCAAATGCCATTTAATAGTCCAGTTGGTTGACTATTTAAATTTTTACCTTATTTGTGAGGGTTCAGTTTTTCATATTAGAAATACTTTGTTTATTTTGACAACAAAAAGGATTGAAGATTGTTAAATAATATTGACTGAAGACCAACTTGGTCATATTTTATAATATATTATGGACCATTTCCATCAAGTTCACACATTAAGTATCAAATGAAATCAAATCCCATACATTAAGGACCATTTTGATCATTTTTTCTAAATTTGTACTTCACTCACGATGGAGAGTTGTTATGAGTGAACATTTTTCATAAATTTGTCATATTATCATCATCTGTCTATTTATCGACGTTTGAACTATGTGATTTGCTCATTCTTTTATGTATCTGCAATATAACAATAATGAATAACCAACAACATAATATCATCATTTTCGAATAACAAAATAATTGAAAACATGGCTTATAAGTAACAACAAAAATAAAATCTCATGGGGTGCTTTTGTAAACATATAAAAGTTAGGGTAATATA
>JBDJHY010158093.1:0-12684 GCA_039654485.1 Withania somnifera
TTAGAAAAGGTCATGGGTACCAAACCTAGCAAACTCCCCGCAAGCATGGAAAATCACAACAATTATTTTCCATATAAGCCAAGTCTAAGATCTTAAGTCATAGCTTACACCATATCCAAAGATAAACTCACAAATATTGGAATAATGTAGCCCGGGTAGCATCGACAACACGAAAAAAGTTAAAATGAGCTCGAACAATCACAAAAATTGAAAAATAATGATTTATATATTAGTACGAGTCAAAAAATACCCATAAGTCTATAATTATAGATAGGGTAAAAATATAGGTCAAAACGGAAAGACAAGCCTGCGAACCCAAAACAATAAAAAATCACAAAAAATGTTCCCACATCGTAGGGAAATCATACAAAAGGTTGGAGCTAAGACTACCAATGAACAAGCTATAATTAATGATTTAAAGTGAAGAACCCACTTGAAGAATCTGGGAATTTTAGGGTGAAATTTGAGTAAAAATATACTAGTAATTGAAGAATAATTGATAAAATTAAGTTCCCAATGCCACCCAAGTTCACAAGTGAAAATCAAGGTCTAAAAATTGTGGAAACCCATGTTTTGAAAATAAAGGATGAAGAAGATGGAATTAAAATTTAAGAATTGAAATGTTTATACCAGGTCCGAGAGCCATCTATTCTAAATAGGAAGTCAAGTAATTAGTGCCATCGGCGCTCCAATAGCTTGATCGCATAGAGTACCTCAAAAAGAACTAGTGCAATTGGCACTCACTGGGAGATATCACACCAGCTGTTGACTAAGCAAGTCAGTGATGTTGGTGCTGGACGAGTGTGATTACGATAAATAGGGAATAACGAAATTGGAGCAATTCTGTCCCTCTAGGGCAATCACGTTGAATATTTTTCAGCTGTAGCAGTTGTAGAAAACCAGCATCTTTTCGATATAGGATACACATGAATGAAAAATTCAAATTGCATGGAAACAATATTCCATACTTAATAATATAGAGAAAATTTCGATTCGAGGTCGTTCTGATGAACTTTTCACCAAAGTCAACACTTTGCAAAAATAACCAACTTTCTAATCGAGTATAAATATTGTACTTATTTAGTCAGAAGCCCGAACAAACAACTCGCCTAATCCAAGCTCCATATTATAGAACTGATGATACAGTCAGATTTGAGAGTCAAGGCTCCGATCATAAAATGACCACCCAAGCTCAACTTATGAACTATAAATTACATAAAACATGCAAAATGAGATTAAACAAAAACAAAAACCTGTTGACCAAGAGTCCACCTAGACTAAAATCCACATTCCAGAGCTAAAGGAACTATTAGGATTTGATTCCAAGTGAGTTTACATAGAATGTTGACTAAAGTGAATGATTTCAATAGAAGAAGTCTCTAAAACAGAGAAATGGACATAACGACCAAACAAATGGCCAGGGAACTGAACCATAAATATCGATACATTAAAATGATTTAGGGATGCTACAAGAAAGATCTAATATGAATGAAAAGATGAAAATTTCAAAATGACTGTAAGGGTCATTACAACATCTATCACTAAAAAAGAATTTCATCCTCGAAAGACAGAACAAGGAATTTAGTGAAGGATCACATAGATGCAAATACTAAGATCTAAACTCACACTTTATCTCCCAAGTAGCCTCCTCTATAAGATGATCCCTCTACTAATCCATTACCATATGAATCTCCCTAAACCTCAACTTCCTCACTTCTCTAGCCAAAATAAGAACTGGTTCCTCAATGACCGGTTATCCCTCATTAACTTGAATAAAAACCTAATAGAGCACATGCGACTCATTTTGGATATACCATCTCCAAATCGATACATAAAACACTATAGGCACATCTGAAAACATAGAAGGCAAAGCTAACTTATAAGCAACACCACCAATCTAATCGACAAACTAAAATGGGTCAATGTACTAGGGGTTTTTCTTTCCCCTCTTCTCGAACCTTATCATGCCCTTCACAAGAGATACCCACAATAAAACATAATCACTTGTTAACTCCAAAGAATATTCTGAGTAACTCTTTTATTTACTCTGGCCTTCCTGAAGTCTATCCTGAATCTATCAAGTTGTGTACAAAGGATCCTAAAGAAGATTAGTACTCTAAAGCCTACACTCAAATCCAATAAACCAACCAATAGGCGCATGATACCGTATATCATACAAAGTCTCAAATAGAGACATCTGAATACTGTAGTGGAGTTTTGTTATATGAAAACTCTGACAATACAAAATATTGTCAATACATAAGCCCTCAACATGTACTCAAGGACCTGAATGGTCCTCTCAGACTTACCATCTATCTAGGATGAAATGTTAGGCTGAGATAAATCTCAGTACCCATACCATGCTATACCACTCTAAAAAATAAGAGTTAAACTAAGTACCGTTATCATAGATATATATACCAGAATACCATGAAGTCTAGGCACCTATTAAAGATAAATAAAGGCCAACTTCTCCATGCTATAAATAGTATGAACCTGAAAGAAATGCGTAGACTTAGTAAACTGGCCAACAATTGCCCAGAATCAATTTATGTCTAATTGGAGTTCGAGAAAAGCCTAAAACAATATCCATAGTAATCTACTCCCACTTCAACACGGGAATAGGCATCCAAAGCATTAAACCACCCAATCTTTGGTACTTAAACTTAACCTACTTAATCTTTATGCACTGAGAAATAAAATTAACTATATCCCTCTTCATATCACACCACTAGTAAATCTGCCTCAAATCTCTATACATCTTAGCTGCACCTAGATGGATGGAATAAAGAGAATTGTGGGACTCATTGAGGATCAACTGAATCAAATCATGAATCTATAAAACATAAATATGTCCATCTAACCTCATAATACTATCTGAATCAAAAGTATCTCGGTGCGGCTCACCCCATAACAACTGATCATTAATGTCAACCAAGTCTTTGTCCTTGAAGTGACACTATTGAATCTGTCCACCAATGAAAGAAAGGCCTTAATACTATCAAAAACACATCCTGGATCTATGAGCTCAAGTCTAACCAATTAGTTAGCCAAAGACTTGATGTCTAAACCTAATGGCCTCTCTGAAGCTAATAAAGCATAAAGCTACCCATACTCATTGACTTCCATCTCAAGGCATCCTCTACCATATTTTACTTATTGGATGATACAAAATAGAAACATTGTAGCTTTTTAGAAACTAAATACTTCTCTATTGGTGAGCATTAATCACCCGCAGAATTATAATATACTGAAGATTATGATGACAGTTGCAAATCTCACCATGGAATTCATACAAGTAGTAGTGCCAAATGTTGAGCACGAAGATTATCACTACCAACTACAAAGCATTGGTTGATTAGTAGCTCTCATAAACCATAAGTTGTCTAGAAGCATAAGTGGTAGACGACTGCACTGTATTAGAATACAACCCAGAACAACACTAGAAGCATCACAATAAACCAAAAAACTCTAAACCTTAACCAATAATTTCAACATAGGATAAGAAGTAAAGATAATCTTAATCCTCTTAAAACAAGACTCATACTCATCCAATCACTGAAAAGGAACATGCTTTCCAGTCAATCTAATCAATGGCACAGGTATAGAAGAGAACCTCTTAACAAAACTATGGTAGTACCCAGCAAGTCTAACAAAGCTACAAACCTTAGCAAGAGTAGTCTATCTAGGCCATTCACAAACAACTTTAACCTTAGTCAAATCCACCGCAATGCCCTCTTTTGACACTACATGTCCAAGGAATACAACTGACTCAAGCAAAAATTCACACTTTAAGAACTTGTCATAAAGCCAAGGATTTCTCAAAGTCCAAAGGATAATTTATCAATGTTGCTCATGATCCTTTCTACTCCTCGAATACACTAAAATATCATCGATGAAAGTGATCACAAAGGAATCAAGGTAGGGTCTGAACACATAGTTCATCAAATCCATAAAAGTTTCGTGGACATTAATCAACCCAAAATACATCACTAGGAATTCATAATGACTATACCATATCCTAAATAATTTTCTTTAGGATATCATCAATCTTGATCCTCAACTGATGGTAGTTGGATCTCAAATGGATCTCAAAAAATACTTCAAAACCCTAATCCTGGTTATATAAATCATATATGCAAGGCATTGGATACTTATTATTTACAGTAATACCATTAAGATGTCTCTTATCAACCGTCTTTGTTCTTCATAAATAGCACTGGAACACCCCAAAGTGAAATACTAGGAAGAATAAATCCCCTATCTAACAAGTCCTGATGCTGAGTCATAAGACCTCTCAGCTCAGTAGGTGACATATACAAAGGATAAATAGAAATGGCCATGGTGCCTTGCTCTAACTCAATACTAAAGTCAACATGTTTCTCGGGTGGTTGGCCATGGAGGTCGGTCAGAAAAAACATCATGAAACGCACTAATAACATAGACGAATCATCAATACTAACATATCTAACATATACAAGGTAAGCCAAGCAACCATGACAGACTAAGTGACTATTCTGAATGTAAGATATGATCCCCTCAATACGTAACTTGCTAAATCCTGCAACATGACCAAGGATACATCGGGCATAGATAAGGTTATGGTTTTGGCATTACAATTCATGGCCTCTTATGATAGAATAATAGTGCATTCCCATTAATACATCGAAATAAACCATATCAACTAATATAAAATTATCCCAACTCTCAAAATCCCCAATAATCATAGAATAGGATCTTAACACACGATCTACTACTAAAAAATCACCTACAGGGTAGATATAGGTAACATCACATGCAATGGATGACTATCCATAGTCAAACCTGCTGCATAATTAGATGACACATAGGATTAAGTAGTGCCTAGATCAAATAAAACTAAAGTTGTCTCATAACACATAGAGATAGTACCCTTATCCGAGGCCTTTTACTTGAGTCTACTAAGGACTTCATATAAATATTGGTAACCTATAACATAGATACCTTCATGACCACTTATCTTATAACACTAACAACCTGGTCCACCAAAACCCCTACCCTGAGATGCCATGACTCTTATTGGCTGCACAGGAATAGGAGTTTGTCTAGCAAGAGATTGAACCATGATCTGAACAATACCATATTAAGGATAATAGCAATATGACCTATTGAACTGTATTAATAGAAAGTCCCAAGAGGAAGAATAGGGTTAAAAGAATTGGATAAACCAGAATGATACCACAGGCTGAAGAACCCGAGGTCATACCTCTCGATTGCAAGCCTAAAGACTGATACCCAAAGCCCTATGAACTACTACCAAAAGTCTGTAATGATGCCTGAACATGAAAATTAGATTTTCCCTAGTGCTGTTGCTGAGATGGGGTCCTGCCCTAATAACCAAAACCACCAATATCATATCTCAAACA
This sequence comes from Withania somnifera, assembly GCA_039654485.1. Classification (NCBI taxonomy): domain Eukaryota; kingdom Viridiplantae; phylum Streptophyta; class Magnoliopsida; order Solanales; family Solanaceae; genus Withania; species Withania somnifera. The sequence continues at coordinate 5,406 of JBDJHY010158093.1, forward strand.
AAAAAAGTGATCGTGATGAAGAGGCCTATTCTCCTCCCTAACTATCTCAATATGACAAAGATCCTCCATACTATGAGCGTGATCAAGAATAGCCTGAAAGGATGATCTGTTAGCAACTAAAACCTCAATGGTTTTATGAATGTTAGTATCTAACCAACAAATAAAACAATGGATCCTCTCCACCTCAGTATATATGTAACTACAACCATAAGCATACAGTAAGTATAACTCAGCCTCATACTCAGTGACTGACAAGGTACAATACTCAAATCTAAGGAACTCCTCTCTTCTATGATCCTACTCAGTGAAAGGAATATAACTATCCAAGAATGTCTCACTAAAGGAATTCTAAGAACTAGGGGTTAGATCAATTGATCTAATTATAGTATAAAATCTCCACAACTATTTAGTGAGACCACCCATTTGATACACTATGAAATATACCCTGGGATTCTTAAACAGACTGAGGCTACGTATTCCCTCTTAACACTTGTTAATAAAATCCCTCAGATCCTTTTTAAGAGTACCAGTAAATCTCGGAGGACCCACACTCAAAAATTAATCAATTGTCTTTTGATCAGATTCATACATACGAGGATGTGAAGGCATGGGTGGAACCACAGAAGGAGCAGACACTGCTTGTCCTAATGATGGATAGACTGGTGCTGGAGGCACCTAAACTGGGAATGTTGAAATAGATGATAGAACACAAAAAACATAAGAGCTTTGTGCTAGTGGCCTCCCAAACCATAAGTACTCAGTGTCGATGGCACTCCTAGACTAAAAGAACCTGGGGTTGTTGTTGCACTCCATATGTCGGTTGGACCACTATACCTAACAATTGCTATAAAAAGCCTCTCATCTATGGTTTCAAAGCTACGACTAACAAAGGTGTAAGAGAAAATATAGATGGTCCCTGACCCTCCGATGGCTGCTAACCTAGTACAAGGTTAGGCTTGATACCTAAAAACATAATGGGTGATACATATCTATCTGGTGCTACATCTCTAAAACATCCTCGAACTAAACCTCATTTAGTTGGTGGTGTAGTAGGTGCATCATCTACTGCTATTGTCGAATATCGTGTTAGGCCATCTGCGTAAGAGTGAACATGAACAAATGAGATTTTGAGAGACCAACTATGATTCACGCTTGACATAGAAGTTAAAAGGGAAGGAATTCCTAAATATGTCCTTGTAGGCTCCTGAATATAGGATATGGATGTCTCCACAGCTGACCCAAAAGACTCTATTAGACATTGGCTCATGTACTATGGATAAAACAAAACCTAGTTCTCCGATACCAATTTGTCACAATCAAATTTCTTAGGTCAAGAGGGAACCTACATCCCACTATTGGAGGACTACCCACAAGAACATATAGTAAGAATAAAGAACTAAAAGCAAACGGTAATATATAAATAAGGTACAAGGATAAGAAAAAGACTAAATCAATTCAATAATTTCCCTAAAATATGATATGATAAATGAGCTACTAAAAAGAGTAAAATGTATGAAATAAAAAATACAATGTCTGCGTTGAGTGCAAATAATATAAGGAAATTCAAGAATAGGTAAAAGATAAGATTTGGATGTCTGAAGCCATCATCTACCTTAGCAACAAAATATATATACATGTCTCAAATCAACTTGGACCACTCTACTAGGGTTTGCACCAAAAATAACTATGAATACAAAAACAATGGATACTGAGTAGGAATCATCGATCCACTGGGCTAAATAACAAATAAAATTAGTAAATAGGTACATAAAGGATACGAGTCATTAAAGTCAAACAAGTAGAGAAAACTGAGAAACCATCTAATTGTTACGATCCAAATTTCAAGTAATGATGGCATCAATAACCCTCCTATAGACAAGCCTAACCCTACATCCCGGAGCTACGCGCAATGGGCAATGAACACTCAAATAATCCAACAAAGCATAAAAACATAAGCAAAAACATTGAAGAACGAAAATGGAAGAAGTACATACATAACCCAAATCCCAAAACCTAGCGTCAACAACATGTGGAGTTACTATACAGAGTATCCAAAACATAGAAATACAAAACAACTCCTACAAAAGTAATACAACATAAGGCCTACTATAGACAGAATGAAACAAGCCGACTCATAGAAAGCACGGTCATCTTGGATGAAAAAGCTCACCATAATATCCATGATCAACTATACCTACTCCGCGCAATTACGACATCTCTAATAACCCCTGCCCGTATCTGGACCAAAGAAAAGGTACAGAAGTAAAGCATGAGTACCAAACAAGGTACCCAGTAGGACGCATCAACCTATTTGGCTATAATAAAATGCGAGTAATATAAGCGAGGAAGTAAAACGGGTCTATAATAGCAGGAAAATAGTAAAGCTAATAGATAAGAAAAGAGGTAAGATACTGGAAGTGTAAGTATAGATCTACAGGAACTAAAACATGGCGAACACAATCCAGAGTGACCAATACTCGATAACCCAAAAATAAATTAAGGAAATGTACTTGTGCTCCAGCTAAGCCAAACCCCACTAACCATACTTTTATGTAAGTATGTATTACGAATAAAGGGCCGAATAGTAGGATATAGCTAAGTAAGGAATAGAAAGTAAACACACAAAATCTACCTGGCATACTATACCACCGGTAAGTATAAAAGTACAAAACCCATAGTGACTCCCCCTTTAAGACTCATGAGCACACACAATACAAAGAAAATACACGGGGGTGCAGGAAACTAAATAGAGTAGTGTCATCAAGTACCAAAGACCATCCCCTCAATAAGTTCCAATGATAGGCCCCACCCAAATAGTGCAAAATCTCGAGGCCTCATCCCCTATCAGTTCAAAATTTCAGGGCCTTTCCCAAACAGTGCAGAATGTTAGGGCCTTGCCCCCTATCAATGCCAAATCTCAGGGCCTTGCCCAAACAGTGCCAAATCTCGGGCCTCGCCCTATATCAGTGCAAGTAACTAGGGCCTCTCCCTAACAGTGCCAAATCTAGGGGCCTCACCCCCTATTAGTTCCAGTAACCAGGGTCTCGCCCTAACAGTGTCAAATCTCGGGCCTCTCCCCCATTAGTGCCAATAATGAGCCAAACAGTAATATACAAGTGCCTCAACACAATATAGCAACAACAATATAAATAATACTGGAAATGAAAAGTACATGGAGTCTAGGATCGGCGAAAGGCCACCAGCTAAGAACTCATCTCACCACACTCATCATGCAACAAATAGAATAGTTCCCAAGGTTTATGGCCTCTACACAATAGGGCCAGGACCCGGACATACAACCCTTTACCCTCTATGCCCTTTCACATGCCTTTGAAATCCAAAAGTATATCAGATAAGAATAAAATGATCAACCTAAAACCCAACCCATACTAGTAGCCATATCACAAGAAAAAATAATAACCTAAACTACAATGCACATAAATAACCTAGCCTACCTAGGCATCGACGAGAGTCCTCGAAATATGCACACTATGGGCTTGAAGCTCCAACACAGCTAAAGTTACCCAAAACTATAAAATTATGAATCTAATGATCAAAACATGAAGAAATAGACCCATATTATGATTAGCAACCTAGATTAGAAAACTGGCCCGCGAGCCCTACTGCCTGAAAAATTAAACTAAAAATACCAACACCTAGGGCTCAACTCCAAGAAATACATGGTTTGAATTTGATCCTATACAGACCATTGGAAGGTCCCCAAAACCATTTAAGAGTAGCATGATCAAAAGTGCAAAACATTGTAAAATAACAATAAGCTATAATAAATGGAATACATACCCGAAGAATTTATTTGTCACCTAAACACGGAGCACTAACCAACCATAACACTAAAAATGAACAATAAGTTAATGAAAAATAAGGGAAAAATATCTATCAACTTAATTATGGTTTAACAAGTGTGAAAACCTCCATATTCCCAAAAAGTACGAAGAGGAAACAACTTACCAACGAGGGGGAGGATGAGCTTAGGGAAGGACCTCCCTTCAACCTATCTGGTATTTGGACTCAATAAGCAGCTTGGACAGAGAAGAACTAAGTAGGAAAATAGGAAAATTATCTGAATTCTCGAGGAAAACAACTTATATATGACCAGACTTCTATTCAGTGATATCGCATGGGCAAGGGGTCGCAATCGTAATGAGATGATATGTCATGCATTGTGATTGCATGATTGGGGATCGCGAGTGCGCAGAGTAAAGGAGAAAAACTTTATCCCGATCACGTGAGGGGAGGATGTGAACATGTAGAATGGTGGGAGCAAAGTATCACGGTCGTGTAAGGAAACTCAGTTATCGTGAAGAAGGAATCCCTCTACACCAGATACAGTTTTGACAGCAAAAATCTGCAATAAAAAAGGCTCAGAACACTACTATAAATTGATTCGGGGTTCAAATTATGCAAACAAACTATGTACACTATCAAATGATAAACTAAACTCAATAGTAAGAAAAAATTAGGATACAAGGCCATTTTGGAAGAATGTCGATCAAGTCAATGCCTTGGGCAAAAATTCACAACTTCCTCCTGCAAACTTAAAAATGCAATGGTGACCCTAGGAAGCAAACCAATGACTCAACTTGCCATAAATCAGAATTCTAGAGCTGATGGAATCATTGGAATTCGATCCCATGCTTCGATTACAAAATACTAGCCAAGCTAAAAAATAAGCTTTAGTTGGGCTGAATTTCCAAAAAACAACCCAAAATCAAACCAAAAATCTCGGGACACGAACTGAAGGTCCACTTAGAACAAAGTTGGCATTCTGGAGCTAACAGAACTATCGAAATTTGATTCTGAGCGCATTGACTAGAATTTCACTCTCGAGTTCCACTATTTAAAAATTAAAACTTCAAAAATAGAAATTTTGAGATAAAGAGAAAATGAGTCACCAGGACACCAAGCTATCAGTCCCAACAAGTCATAAATGACTTGGGATAACTACCAGATAGATCTAAGAACAGAAAAAGACGAAAAGAAATGAAATAACCGAACGGGTCATTACACTTATAAGATAAGACAAGTAAGTATCCCAGATAACTAGAATCATCCTCAACTAACAAGATATGCAAATAAATAAATGAAATGCTGGTATACCAGTAACCTCAAATGATGGGAACAGGAAGAAAGGCTAACTATAACAAGTATAACAACAAAGGATCATGAAAAGGGAGTCCATAAATATATCCAACCAAATGTGGTTACTTACTTAAAGGAAATAAGTAGGGAAATAATATCCACAACCTCGATTAAGAGATACAAATAAGGATGAATGCAAAACCTCAAACACTACATACTACCTCAGAGTACAAATAGCAAATAATAAATAATTAGATAATATGCATGATGATATGATGAGATAATAATAAAGTAAATACGTATGATCCTACCCTAAATCGATAATCCCCAATGGTAGGATCCATGGAGAGCCACAACCCGCATAATCAATATAATCTCAATAGATGTTTGGCCTTTACCAAGTCTGGAGATAAAGAAATCAATATAATCCCAATAGATAGTTGACCTTCATCAAGTCCAAATCATATGTATAAATCAATGCATATTTCTAGGCCTTTATAGAGTCCAAATCATGTCTCAAAAATTGGGGTTATGCCATAATTTATCTCATATATCATCAAAAACTTTTAAAACATTTCAAAACTTCTCATGTTGATATCATAATTTAGAAAACGGGCCTACATAGTCATGCAAGGTCTCAAAATCAGTGATTTCAGGATCTTCACCTTAAAATAGTGGAGACCAATGCAATTAAACCAGTTTTCATGATGATATGCTCATTCACAATGAATATCATAGCAAGCCCTACATGGGATCCATATCTATAGTAGGCAAAACCAACCAAGTCGATATCTAGGTTCTACAGACATTCCTAGTAACCCAAAATCTATGCTCCAGAGGTTTTCAAGACCACTTAGGATCATTAGGTATCTACTACCCTGAATGAAACAATAATACTTAGCAAAATGGTGGACTAAAAGGATGTACAAGGTCATGGATACCTATTCTGGGTTACCTTCTAAACATTTAATGCATGCTGGATACACAGAACCAATCAACAGGCTAAAGTTGTCTAAGGGTGCTAACTAGAATACATAGCATTGTTGCACATCACTAGTCACATGATATATCCTCTCCTTGCCCACTTCGGTCCCAAGCCATGAGTAATCATACAAACGATGCCATGATTGCCTAGAGGGCGCTTGATGATGGCCGAGTACACACCCATATAGGTAAAGATACAGAGATGCCATAGCTTAGTACAATACAACACCCTTATAGGATCGCGTCGGTCTAGGGAATAATACATCACATAGGGCTACTAACTACCAACCAATATCGTATTTGACTAGGTATAACATCAGCACATAATACCACTAGCTGACCAGCATAGTTGTACCAGATATCTATCGACTAAAGGCCATGTATTCCCAAATAACACGTACATCTTAGGTAAACACATAATAAATAGCCTACCTAGATTGGCTTTAAGGCCACAAACCTATATCAGGGAATAACTACTAAGCTCTAATCACTAGTATAATACCTTCCCCAACCTCACTATAGTCAAGAGACATCATATAAAAATACACATCAAAGGTGTGAGAAATGTGGATCTGTCAATACAACCCTAGGATTATTTGTTAAGCTACAAGCAAGCTAAATAGGCCATAGGCAGGAAGAATAAGCATAACAAGGCCTGACTAGTAATGCCAAACCCAAGATGGTGCTTTACCATGCATATACTACACTAATACCTAGTCTGTAAAAAGTAGACCATAACCTACCTGGATTTCGGTGATGTCATTAAGAAGTATGCCCACACATCAAACAATTACGTATAAAGCTCAGAATCATGTGAGGCTAGAAACAATGTAACCCACATGTCAAGGAAAGTAAAAGAAGACCCATATTGCTATATAAATAGCGGGGTTAAAATCCAAATTAAAAATAGGTCTGTAAGACCTAATAGCTTGAAAAAGGAAATATATATACCAATACATAAAGCATAACTCATATGTTTATATAATAACAAAAATTTAATGGTAAAATTACAAGATATAAGACTATAAAGTTTATATAATAACAACAATGAAGAATTATTCGGTTAAAATTATCGTAGAACCACCACAATGAGTTTCTATGGGTTAGAACCTTGATACCATGCTTCAAAAAAGCTTTATGAAGCTCCACTAATCAGCAAAAAATTGAGAGAATTGAAAGAAATATTAAGAAATTT
>JBDJHY010158103.1:2286-12684 GCA_039654485.1 Withania somnifera
CCCCCCCCCCCCCCCCCACAAGGCAGTGGGCTAGTGGTAAGAACGCATCATGTAATGTTTGGATTAGGCACATGTCGAATGCCATCAAAAAAAAAACCTGGTATATAAGTGTTGAAGGGGGAGTGGACCCATTATCTGCCGAGTTTTGAACCGTGCACAACCAGCCCCTAAGTGTGATTCAGATTCACATTGACACTCATCTTTGAAAGTAGAATATCAAAGTTCTAATGTGGTTACTATGGAACTGACAAGTGCCTTACAGTAAGATATTATCAAGAGGTATACAATATGGGATATAGTTTATAATGTTTGTATCATATAGTCATCAATATAGGTTGAAGATGAGATACATCATTTGGCTTGTTGTTTTTAATTACTGTCATCTCCAAGCTGGATCTTAGTCCAATTTCTTTGTGCTCCCTTTTTGATTGAACTATATTTCTACAAATATGGTGAAATATGAAAATGATGCTATATCAAGATAGAGAGCAACAATTGACCGATCAATGATAGGGAGATTGTAAGCTACTATACATATGGTAAAACCAGTGATCGGTTAAATTTATAAGGGCATTGTTAACCACTTATTATCATATGATACCATAAGTTGATCATGAAACACATGATCCAATATTCCGTGAGGTGTAAAAGTCAATCCCAAGTCCTCTTGGAAGGGTTTAACTTAAGAGAGGTAATTTGCTAAATGTCAGGATCTACTTCTTTCCAAAGACCAACTAAGACGTCTTAGTTGGTTTGTAAATATCTCGGAAAGAATTTAACTTAAGGCAGTCATTTGCTTTCTTTGCATTGCCTTGAGAGGTAATCATTCCCAGAGACCAACAAAGACTTTTTTATTGGGTAACCGTAAATGTCCCATGGCTGGCTTTCCCCTTGCTCAAAGTTGGCCTTTTTTTTTGATTTAGTATTATTTTACTCTTGTACTGTGTATAGCCCATGGTGCAGTCAGCTTTCATATACTCAACCTTCTTTTTTAATGTATGTTCATTTTACAACATTTGGTGGTGCCTTCTTGAACAAAAATAATCTCAGGCCTGTTAGGTGGTGTATCTGTTTGAGTGTTTATGCATCTTTATTACACATGCTAGGCCAATATGTTCAAACATGTAATTACATATATGCTGTATCTCAGACCTGTTAGGTGGTGTATCTGTTTGCAGCTTTGGGATTTTACAGGGCTTTGGTCTAGATGTACGGCGTAGCTTGTGATAGTGGATTAGGGGCACATTAGAGGTTTGAACTCTGCCACATACAAAAAGCTAGTCTTTAAGTGGTGAAGTGTAAGGGTACCATTATCTACCGAGTTTCAAACCTTGGCCGCTAACCCTCGGTATTTTCTCGGTTATGAGAAAAATTGGGCTAGCTTTTGCAGTCACTTATGCAAATTGATTTTACTACAATCATCATGTAATTTGCTATTCATTCTTCTCAACTTTCTTCTATTGTAACTGTATGTTATATGAGATAAAATTGTGAACTCGGGTATTCCAGCAAACCACATTCAACGGAGAGTGCAAACTGCATAAGCGGAAGATAAAATTTGAGAAGGTTGCTTGAGATGATTTCCCTTATGCTGTGTAATTCTCCTAAATATGTTGTGCTTAGGGACAAAATGAAGTTGTGATGGTTAAAGGTGTAAGAAATGAACAAGATAGATCTAAAGTTACTTGGAGCAAAGTTGTGTTAAAAACCTGCAATTTTGTTAAATTCGTGCAGACTTTGCTAAGAATAAAGTTGAACGAAAGCAAAAAGAAATCCATATTGCAATATGAATTAGTTTGGAACTAAGAATTGGTTGTTATTGGTACACCTGATATTGGTGTTTGTGAAGCGTCTTTTAGTTTGATTAGAGATTTGTATGTCACTCGAAGGATGAATGTAAGATTTGGTATTAAGTTTTGGAATAAAATGAGTCCAAATAGTGGAATAGGGATCAAGAATTCGTGCAGCTGACTCCAACGTAGTTTTGCATGAAGTATATCTGTTGTTGATATTCTTAGCACTAGGGTCTTCCAAACTTGGTTCAATAGATGGTAAACTTATTCGGATTTCCAAAGAGCAGATATTCAACTTCTTTGAACTCTGAAATGTTAGCTTATTTGAATTTTTTGTGGTGAGTCGCTCTCGGTGTGGTTCATCTTGGATTATTTTGTATTCAGCTTTTGATTTAAGCTTGTTCTGTTATTAGAAAAAGGAAAATGGTTTTATTAAATACTGATGCACATGCAGCTGAGTTCTTTACGGATAGATCAGAAGTGCAATGCCTGCATCGATGGCAAAAGGTTCTTAATCCGGATCTTGTAAAAGGACCCTGGACTCAGGAGGTTAGTTTCTCCTCTTTTGTTTTTTCTATATTAATCTGTTCTTCTAGATTGCGCTCGGCAATCTTGGTAATTTCTGATGTCCTTCAATTAACTGGTGAGTTCATTTATAGGAGGATGATAAGATCATTGAACTGGTGGCTAGGTATGGGCCTTCAAAATGGTCTGTCATAGCCAAATCATTGCATGGTCGGATTGGGAAGCAATGCCGTGAGAGGTAAGATCAGATACGGTGGTCATACATTTGTAGATGTTATATTTGTTGGATTTGACTGTTCATTCCATGTATTGTTATCAGAGTTAATCTGTTGATTCATTGACAACTTTCCGCATTGCTCTGGCTTCTGGTTATAGATACAGCACGTCAGTCCATTGTATATCAGTGACTACTTTGCTTATACCCGATTCAACTTTTTCTGGAAATATCACAATGAATTCTTCATTTTCTTTTTCAAAATTGGGAGATCCTACAAGATTTGATTACTTATTGCATTGGCTTGATGATGATTTCTTTGATATCTCAGGTGGCACAATCATTTGAATCCAAATATTAAGAAAGATGCCTGGACATTGGAGGAGGAGCTAGCACTTGTAGATGCTCATAGGATCCATGGGAACAAGTGGGCTGAAATAGCTAAGGTCCTACCTGGAAGGTAATCATTCAGCAAAAGATATTGAACATTTCTTTAGGTGGGTTCAAGATGTGTAGATGATCTAAAGGAACTGTGAACGATTTTGGGGAGCCCCTGGAATTGTGGATAGTATACTTAGTTTTATGCTATTATGTCTTGAATATTAAAAGAAAATTATTCAAGGAAGCTATTCCAAAAGTATTAACTGCATTGCACTATGTATCATTTGATAACCCTCAAAATCTTCCATCTTTGGTTCAAATTGAATTTCAAATTGAAGAAATTCAAAGAGATTTACTGCCAGATAGCTTGCAACAACACTTTCCTTTATACACTTATCTTTCTAGAGTATATTTATGCACTTGCTCATGATCATGGTTTAACTAGAAATAGTACACTTTCCTATTTCTGATCTGCGGATATCATCACATTTACAGAAACAAGCAATGGAGCTTTAAATCATCTGATTTATTTATGTCTCTTACCTAGTGTTCTCTAATGGTAACTTTTGATTCTCAGAAACTTGTATCAACAGAAAAAAGAATTCATTGGCCTTGCATTTGATTTTTAAGGTAGATAAGTTCTGAAGTTAAAGCAGTTTTTCAGTCACTGTGCCATATAAATGAAGTAGTAACCTATAGAAGTATGCTCAAGTATACTAAATTTAATGCATAGCACCCTTGATGCCTCTTAAACTGAAATTTCTTGCTCATAACTGGGCCAAATTTACAGGACTGATAATGCAATCAAGAACCATTGGAATAGCTCTTTGAAGAAGAAGTTAGACTTTTATTTGGCTATTGGAAACCTTCCACGTCTTGGTACAGATGGTCTTCAAAATGGTTGTAAGAATACTGTCGTTACAGCTTCAGCTGAAAAGGCTCTTGTTTACTCACATAAAGGATCAGATTCAACTGAGCTTGCTTCATCAGGAACAACTGACGTATGTAAAATAGAAAATGGTGTTGCGAATATCGACGTTCCCAATAGTGGTCCCCAAAATGAGTCTGCTGATTGTGAAATTGTTAGGTGGGAGGCACAGTCACCAGCAATAGATGCTATCCACATTAAACCAATTACAGAAATGAGGTTTGAAGGATATGGAATGAATAGAGAAGTTGATCAATTTAAAGTTACTGAAACTCGATTTTCTTGTGAAATACCTACATGCGGTACATTGTATTACGAACCACCACACTTAGGAAATTGTATTTCAATGGATTCAGATCATCTAAATATTCGATGGGCTCATTGTGACTCAAGTCAAAGTTTGTCACCTAGTTCTTTCTTGACTCCACCTAGTAGTCTGAAGGGGAGTAGTTATGCACAAACCCCTGAATCCATACTGAAAACTGCTGCTAGAAGCTTCCCAGATACGCCTTCCATATTCAGGAAGAGGAAATTGAGCTACACGCCATGTAATAAAATTGGTAATGCAGATGAAGATATAAGTAAGGATGAACAGTGTGATGCTTGTGAGGAGAAACAAGTGGACAGTTCAGAAAAATATGGCATGAATAGGGGAAGTTCTTCAAGAAATCCTGCTTATAATGGCATTGGGCTATGCAGTACCAAAGCTTTTAATGCCTCTCCTCCATATCGGTTAAGGTCTAAACCGAAGTCCATTTTCAAGACTCTGGAGAAACAGCTAAAGTTTGCATTCGACAATGAGCAGCAGAATTCTAGTAATGGTTCAACTATCAAAGAGATATCTCATGTAGCAGATTGTTTACGTGCAACAAAAATGGGTATCACCTAGAACCCTATGGTAAGTGCCATCCTTCCCTTCTGAACTTACAAATATTTAGTATTATAATGTTAACTTATAGCCTGTTTGGCCAAGCTTATTTTTCCTAGAAGTACTTGTTTTTTCTAAAAGTGCTTATTTTTAGAAAGTGAGGTGTTTGGCCAAGCTTTTGTGAAAAAATAAGTGCTTCTAGGGAGTAGCAGAAGCTATTTTTCAGAAGTTAGAAAAAGTAGCTTCTCCTAGAAGCACTTATTTGAAAAGCACTTTTGAAAAAATACACTTAAAAATACTTTTAAAAAACTTGGCCAAACACTAATTAATGCTCAAAAGTGCTTTTAAATTTTTTTGGCCAAACACAAACTATTTCTCATCAAAAGTGCTTTTTGAAAAACATTTTTAAAATAAGAACTTTTCAAAATAAGCTGATTTTATAAGTTTGGCCAACCAGACTATTAGTCACAGGATATTCTAACAGCTTCTTTCTTCTTATGTGACTGATTTCTGCTTAACTTTAAACAGTGTGTCTAAATACTCATTGATTATATATTTATACTCTGATAATGGATGATGCAATTTCTTTTCTGATTTAGGATGTGTTTGATAGGAAGGAAAACACTTTTAGGAAAATATTTTTTAATTTTTTCATGTGTGGTCGACTTAAATATTTTTCTAAATAAGCTTATTTTTCTCAAATCGAAGGAAAATGACTTCCCTACATACAAAATAAGGAAAACATTTCTAAAATTCTCCTTAAAATCTCACCACTCAACCTTGATTCCATATCCGAGATCCAACCTCGACCTGGGACACGATGCTTGATCTCGACCCCGTACCCCAATTTTGATCTGACTCCCCGGTTGGGGTCGGGAGTTAGGTGAGGAGTCGGCTTTGGGTTTCGGGTCGGGATTAGGAGTCGATCTCGAGTCAGGTTCAAGATTGGAAGTTGGGTCCTAGATCGAGGTTAGGAGTTGGATTGCGAGTCAGGGTCAAGATTGGGAGTCGTGTCCCTTATCGAGGTTGCGTCTCAGGTTGGGGTTGGTTCAGGTCCCTGATCGAGGTTGAGTTTTGGGAGTCAGGTCCCAAGTCAAAAATTGAGTTGGGTCGGGGTCAAGGTTTGGAGTTGGGGTTAAGAGTCAGGTCCTGAGTTGGGATTGGACAGGGAGTTGGGTTTTGGGTCAGGGTCATAAAGTCTAGGTCAAAAGTCAAGTCCAATGGCCGAGTTAGAGTCCTTTGTCGGAGTTGGGTCCTAGGTTAGGGTTGCGAGTCGAGTTTTGGGTCGGATCCTGGGTCGGGGTTGGGAGTCGAGTGTCGGATCGGGGTTGGTTTGACTCTTGACCCAAGAACCCATTCCTGATCTCAACCCCGACCTAGGACCCGGCTTCCTACCCCACCTCAAATCGACACTCAACTACCCGACTCCCGATGCGAGATTCAACACTTTTCTCGACCCTGACTTGGGACTCGAGTACTGACCCTCGCCTAGACCTAACTCTAAATCCGACCCCAAAACGACTCCCTAACTCTTTATCATAATGTTCTCCCAAATATAATAGTATTTTCAGGTGCAGTAGGGAATCGGACCCTCACCAACTAGGTAAAAGTTCTTGGGACAATATCTCTTCTTACTTAACTAAGATAATAAGAAAATCACTTACGTTCCAAGAAAATAAATTTTAGGAAATCATTCTCTATCCTTCATATCAAACACACCCTTAATTGGTTAGAAATCACATTTTTGACAATTTAAAATTCATCTTTTTCCTGTTGCTTCTGCTACTCAAAGCACCTGGTATGTCATCAATTGCTTGTGACATGATTAATTTTTTGATACATCATCACAACTTTCTTCTTTTCTGTTGTGCAGGTTTTTCTGCTGGAATCAGTGTTTAACCTTGTTATTATCCGTGACACTGGCTGCCATGCAGTTGGAATTTTTGTAAAACCTCATCAACTTCCAGAAGAATTCTTGCATATATTCGTTTGTGTTAGGTTTGTTTTGATTTTTCTTTTCCCTGTCCTCTTCTGCACCTATTATTTGTAGGTCCTTGGCATAGATATTATACTATTGAACTTGAAGATAATTTGCAATCTATTAATACAGAAACTCCCTTGAGTGCGTTGTTAGAAAGTTATGCTGAAAATACTTTACCTTTTCAAGGTAAAACTATCTATTTTTCTGGACTTAAATGTAGATCTTCTTACATATATTGCTGTCTCAATTTTTTCATTCATTTTGAAAATTTGTATATTGCTTAATCTGCTAATCATGCAGTACCACTTAAGGACATTATGGTAGATTCTGAAACTGTTAACAAGGACATTATAGAAGCGTTGAGGTTGTAGACAAGTTCATCTCTGAAAAAGGAAATACAACGTGCAGAATTTCGTTCCCATCAAGAAATAAAATATTCACATTGCCGATGCTACTTTTAATTTACTATTGAGAGATGGCATAAGAATCTTCTGAATTTTGGGGTAATTGTCAGATACACCTAAATTATATGATGGTCGTATTACCTTTGTACTTATTCTGTATAATTTACATTTATAAGCTATCTGAAGATTTTATTTTTTTCGTATTATTTACACCCCTGAATTATTTTACTCCAGTTTTTATTGTGCTCCCAATTGCAATTTTTGGTGGAAATTTTGTCTAATTTTTGCTGTTGTTTGGTGCAATATTTGCTGCAATTTTGTCTTTTTTTTTTTTTTGATCCAATGACATGCATAAGAACAGTAACTCGCAAGTTTTACTCAGATAAATGAAAGAAATCTATGCAAAATACCAACTTTACAAGTTTGATGGTTTCATAAATGAAGTTGAAAGAAACCTGTGCAAAAAGTCAAGAATAATTTTGATATCATCAAAACGAGTGATGCAGTTTCTTACGACATATGTTGAACACAAAATCAATACAATCTTGATAATTAAGTTCAAGGGGATGATAGGATCCTCACATAGGGCGTTGGTAAGATCCAAGTGTAGTTTAGGGATGTAAATAATATGAAGAAATTTAGTTCCCGAAGATCGTAACATATATAACTGACAATCTCATCATTGTTCAAGAATGTAAATAATATGAAAACATTTAGTTCAGGAGGACAATAAGACCCTCACTTATGTAATTGAGTGATTGAAAATTGAAAATCTCATCATTGTTCTAAGGATGTAAATAATATGAAAATTTAGCTCATAACACACATTTAAGTTGCCTAATTACAAATCTATAGAGGATAAAAGAGTATGATAATATTAACTCCTCTGATGAAAACATCAATTCAAAGGATTGAATTTTTATATTCTAATCTTGTAAATCATCTTCTCGAAGTTGTAATTGATAGAGACTTTATGAATATTCACTCGAATTTGTTGTATATTGATATCACAACTAGAGATATGCATGTGAATTTTTTTCATGAAATATACTTCGTTCTATTTTCTTTTATGAATTCTCTCTTTAATTGGATTAGGCATACTGCATTATCTTCATATGAAATCATGTTTGTCAAATTTAAAATCATATTTTTCTTGAATGGGATGTACCATTAACCTTAGCCATCCACTTTCTCAATTTGTTTCATGAATAATTATTATCTCAGCATGATTTGAATGTCACGTAAAATAACATGATACGACAGTAATGGTTCATGAAAATAGATAGTATGTTTGTATCAAATTTTTTATATGAATAGGATGAATGTCTTGTATATTAAAAAAATGGCAATATTGGTTAGGGTAAATACATTAATATCAAAAAATTTATTTCATCTACAAGTGATATTTTTTAATATCTTTGTATAGGAGTACAAACTAAATTATATTCACAGTTATAATAAGACGTATAAATGCATCAATTGCATAACATATAATACTTTAAAACCAATCCAATTTTGCATACTTCTCATTTCAACATCTTTCAACAGATAATTTGTTGCTTTTTGAAACTCTTCAAAAGTTTTCCCTCAAGTCATCCACTTGCATAAAAATATAAAATGTTTTAATTTTCATAAAGACTATACGATAAATAAAGTTATTTTTATCTGATGTCATTAAATTGATTTAATCCATAAGAAAACTATAAACAAGTTTTTAAGAACATATATATGCTTTAGAAATTTTAAATATTTCATGATTTTTACATCAATTTGATCAAGTAAAACTATCCATTAATATTTAAAGCAAGACATCTTTTAGTGCCTGGACTGTACGTTAGATAAGTTTTACGGTTATGAAGATGCATCATTTCACTTAATAAATATTTTTATGTTAGCATGCTTATATAGACATAAAATTCAGATTCTCACAATCTTTTATAATACGATGTGCTATATTGTATCAAATATTAGTTAGTGAGACATCAATTTGTATCGGTTTACAATATGAAATAACTTATTTAAATCTGATCATTTTGTTATTTTTAGGTACCTGAACCTCTCATGAGGTTTCATGAAGTTTTATGTCGTTGACATTTCAAATGCACATTGATGCAAACCAAAATACAAAGCAGAAAATAAAAGAAGGATAAATGAAATGATGCAAGTAATGAGTCAATAAGCAACCATAGTTATACCAAAGCTAAGACCTTCTATTACAAATCAAAAAACAAGTATCGATTCAGGATAAATAGACACAACAAGTGAAAACCGTAAACAATTGAGGGTATATTAAATCCTAAGACCTCAAATGTATTAATCCTACAAGAACATCTACCTCTTACGAAGATCTCAAGGAAAATTGAGGTGCCCAAGAAACCCACAGTTCAAGAGAAGCTTCACCAAGTTCTCACACTCACACTCTATGTCTCTCAAGTGATGCAAGTTATCAATTCTTCATTCAACAAAGTCAACCTAAAAAATAAAAAATAGCTCTTAGCTATACTAAACAATGTAAAGGCTAAATGTTATCTATTACAATTATACTCTTAATGAAGGAAGCGTGTCATGCCTCCAGCCTACCCCCTGGACGTGGGACAGGGCTTAGGATCACAAGTGCTCTCAGCTAACCCATGCTATTGGTATACTAATAGGAAATGTGTAAAATGAATAAGTTTTAAGCGGAAACATACTTAAAATACATAAGCGAGAATGTCCATACAATAGATTCATAAAACGACTGAAATAACCCAACAATAAGTATCTGAAAACCTCTATGCATAAAAACAGCTGTTGGGACAGACCCCAGCAAGCTAAAAACTAAAATTTAACATCCAAAAAAATAGAGCAAGATGAATTTATGTGGCCCTCGAAACTTTAAGGACTCACCAAATGTTGAGTTGTGGAAACCACTGAATGTTGGCAGTCATGTATGAAATGAACATCGAGCTCTACATTACGCTAGCAATGTAATGCAAGACGCAGTCAGTATATAGGATATATTGATACACATGCCATAAAATATATAAATACATATCATAAGTAATAAGAGAGTAAATCATGTCTCAAATGAGTACCGAGCCTGCTTATTTAAAATATGAGTCTTAACAAATTATAAAGAGAATCAAGATTAGGTGGGAGTTTCTTCTAACCAACATATGTCTTATGAGCTCATAACAATCAACATAATAAACTAATGCTGGGAGAGTTCCTCAATACCTTGCCAAGATAAAAAAGTCACATGGTCAAATGATCGACCCATAAGTAGCCTTTCAAATAACCATTCCGGCTAAGGCATTGGGTTTAT
>JBDJHY010158114.1:2070-12684 GCA_039654485.1 Withania somnifera
ATTACACATAGGGACACCTAGGTACCCTACTAGCAATAAGTGTGGCAAGAATCATTTAGGAGAGTATAAGTATGGTAGAGAATGGATGCTTTGAATCAGTATGACTAAATGCACTAGTGGGCTCCTCCTAAGCCCTTGTGCAGTCTCTTCACCTCATATTTTCTACATTTTAGGGCACTACATAGATAAAAATTAGAACTTCACTTTCTTCTAGTTGGATAAATTTGAGAAACCTTGAATATGGATAAGTTTTATAGGGGACTACTCTATTTTACAATTTAAAGTATGAAAAAAGAGTAAATTTTCATAAATGTCCGTAATCACTAATTTAGAAATGGGGATCTCATAATAATAAATAAGATCTCACTGACACAACTTCGTGGAATCCATAGGACACTTGAATTCTATGCTCTGATACAAATTTATTATGCCTTAAGCCTACACCCTAGGCATAATGTGGTACATCAAACCATGAGTGTACCAAGATAACCCTTGGCCTGGCATGCAACATGAAAATTAAACCTAAAAAAATGCTAAAGCCGCTACAAGGGTTAAACTCATAAAACATAAGTAAATACTAAAATAGTATTATAATCGAGAAATATATTATTTGAAAATAGATTGCAACTTTCTAAATAACTGTATACAAAACCTCTACTAATTCTGATAATTCATTTGGAAAAACCACTAAGCTACTATAAATAATTGAAAAAAGTAAAGAAAATAGATATCTTTAAAGTTTTCCCTTGAAAAATGAGGATGTACCGTGCTGACTGAAATCTTCTTGCACTTACTATTCATGAATCGAGAGATTCGGTATGAGATCGATAATCTTGATTAGATTGATATTTTAGTCTTTCTTCTTAGACTGTTGATTTGACCTAATAAATTGGACCAAGCATGCTGTCGCCAAAAGCAAAACCCGGTATTTCTTCTAGAGAATCTCCTAATTGTTTCAGAGCAACTAAAAAGAGATTCTTCAACCAAAAAGGAATTTGTTCATATATAGGACAACTATCTATAAATTTTTACAAATCAATCATTTCCATTTATATTATGAAACAATAGAAGCATAGAGTATGCGTCAATATATTGAATGTACTAGTTCATAAGCATGCATATGCCAGGTAAAACAGTTTAAAGGATAACACTGAATTGAAGAGATAAACTGAACATGCAACTGATTATCATGAAATATGATGTGTGTAACTGTAGATTTATCATAAAACATAACTGAAAACTGTATAGGTGCATAATACTATAAATGATCATATCTGAAGTAAACTATAGTGAGTCCTGCATAATATACTTTACTAAAAACTAAAGTTAAACATATGTGAAACATGGGTGGGTGTTTTTATCAACCAACATAAACCATGTGAGCTAAACATGGAGTCCATTAGTATATGCATGCATTGAGAAAGGCCACTCTAAATTTCCACAGTTAGAGCTATGTAAGTAGGATCTTGCAGTTTTAGCCTCGGTAATTTTTCACTCATAAATACCCACGGTGGTAATATAGTTTTGGGACTAGGATTTCACCCCTTTTATCGAGTGATAGCGTTCCCTCTGTATTAGATAGTCCTCACACAACATAACTTGTATAGCTCAATTATATTTTGCATTGTGTTCTTTATAAATCACATAATCTTGAGCATTGCGCTATATATAGTGTTCTAGATAATATTAAGAACCTTATAATAATTCTTAAAAATATGTCTGGATTTTAAAACTGCTGAAGATCATTGATGGTCTAGCCATAACTAATCAAGAGACTACTATTTTTCTTGTAAGTTGAAATTCCTTATCAAAACTTGTCATAAATTTATGCTAAAATCATAAGTTATGAAAATTCATATAGAATCGTATATCTTAAAAATAATTCTTTTCTAATATATAAAACCGTATGATCAAATAATATGTAGTTGTCTAAATCTCTTCAACTTATGCAAATTTTATGTTAATTCATACTTTGTGCCCAAACTCTTAAATGAGGATGAAAACTATGAAAATGGGCTAAATTATGGAAAAGAATTATTCTTGAAGTTAATTCTTATAAAAACTTTGAGATCACAAGGTCTATTCACGAAAATTTATCTAAAATTGGTTAATTTATGTACATATCATATAAAATCATGTATCATGCTTTAAATAATATATATGGATGTAGAATTATAATTATGTGTTTTATAATACTAAAAGTAATAAGAAATCTTTAAATAATGAAGTATAACAAAATTTATATAAAGTTTGGTATAGAACCCTAGTCATGAAGTCATCGAATTATAACTTAAAATTTTAACATTTGGACATGAAAATGAAAGAATAGTCTATACTGAAGTCCTACATGCCTTTTTTTGATGTTTCTATGAAAACAATCTTGATGGAAGCCTGAGACCTATTCTTCATCTTGAAGGAAGAATCTTTGGGAAAAAACTTGGGCTTGAAACCTTGGAACTTGAACTTGTGAGATCCTTCTATGAAATTCTTAGAGAGGAGGAACTTGGTGGAGAAATCTTTAGTTGAAAAGTTGAGACTTGATCTTGAAGACAGGATAACCCTAGGTTATTTTAAAGAGATTTTTTATTTTCTTGATAAGTTTAGAAATTGAAATGATCAAAAGTGATAAGTGTTAGTGAATATTACAATTTCAATTAAAAAACAAATTGAAAAAAAAAATTAGGCTAAGGAATGAATATCTCGCTCTCTTTAAGGAGATTCAAGCCCACTACAGAAAATATTTTCACCAGTCCAGCAATAATGTTCATTATTTATCCCCTCTAGGATACAATACCCTACCATTAAATTAAACTCAACAAATTCTGGATAAGTGTTGAGTCTAAATCTCGTCAAAAAAGAAAATCACTCTTCAATAAATAAATTATCTTTTTTTTACTAACTCTTTATGCACTCGATCTTGGGTGTATTTGGATGCTCGATTTCCATGTATTACCCATATTTAAACTTGTTTTTAGGACATATTTTCTTATATTTGAAGTTTTATATTTGTGTAAATTTTAATTGAGAGAACCAATATGATTAGGTGTTTTATATGTGAAATATAGTGTAAATCTATTCAAATATGTTAATGAGGAAAACTTGGAGCTTTGAAGAAACTTTTGATATGATTTTGGGCAAGAATGAGTTTGGTTCTTTGAGAGGAGCTCTAGGCTAGAGACAAAAGTGGAATGAATGAGGAAATTGGGCATTAGTACTATAGAAGGTACCCAGTGCCACAGGCCACTAGGACTATATTCCAGCTTTTAAGTTGTCCAAAATAGAATAAAATTAGGGGTTAGTTTACCGACTACTATGTAAAGCATCGTTAAAACATTTTTAGGGATTGTTCTCCTATCTTTAAAGTTGTTTGTAGAGGAAAAAGCTTTCACCTTCAGTTTTTCTTTTCTTCTTTATTCGTTTAGACATTATTCCATATGAATAGAAAATTCTTGTGTTTTTTTACTAGATATGAGTGTCTAAGAGGTGTTATGGATACAGGCATGAATATTAGTATGGAAATAAATTGAAAAAAGTTGGTTTAAAAATTGTGACTGTTTCTATCTTCTTGTTTTTACTATTCAGATATTTGGCCGTCACTAAATACATCTAAAATTTTATTGTGAACCTAGAAGAAGAATCAATGAGATAGAATGAAGGCGATAGAGAGTAAGATTTTTTCTTTAGGAAAAATCCATAGAGTTTATTTTCATCTTGGATAGGAATATACATAGAAGTCTTATTTGGTTTTATCATGGGTAGAACTTGTTGATTTGCATGTTAATTCTTGATCATCAGAATATAACATAAAATTTGTGCAAATAAGTGATTATAGGCTCGAAATACTATAGTCATATCATTGAACCTTTACACCATCAACCATGATAAAACGATTAGTCAAGGATATCTCATGCTTTATATGATTATGAAATAAATCCATAACTATAGAATATCTTGTAAATAGTGAGAAAAACCATAATTTATTATTTCTATTTGATTGTAACAATAATCAATCCTTAAAACTCTTGATTGGTTAGTATACACTTGTTTAAAATTATAGTAATAGATTTAACTAAAAAAATATAGACATAAGTCCCTGTGTGTACGATACCTGGATTAAAGTAGTCTATATTACTTGCACGACCACATACACTTACCTTTGGATTGCAATAATTTTTGTCTTTGTTTCTAGGTATGTAGAAATTTATCATTTTTTAGTTTGTGTTCTACTTCTTATTTTGCTTAATTGTTAATAACTTGATCTTAGTTGCCAATTTTTGAAGGTATAACATTTCTATTGAAACACCACTGGAACTAAAAGGTGAGTTAGTCGAGCCACATCCATAACTTGAAAAACTATTTTGCAAAAGAAAAAAGCTTCTTTTGGGTAGTTATACGCTCTGCAAATACAAAAAGTTTGAAATTGGGATATTGTGCAAGTATATATGGTAACTGGAAAGCACCTAGGGTTGTTTGCGAAGTTGAAATCCCACTCGCAGACAATATGACCTCAAATATATGGAAATTTGTACCAAGTGGCCGGTTTGATATGAAATAGAATATGATGTAGTTAATGAACACTAAAGAATAATACTCATACATAAAGATCTGCAATAGAATATCTAGAACTTTCTAAAAAGTAGTGATATATACATCCCAATAGATGTTTCCGCAGATTGTGTGAGATTGACTCTCTTTCCTTCATATCTATTAGGAGAGGCAAAGAGGTGGATGAATACTGAGCCTCTTAATACTTGGGAGTATCTTTTAAGAAAGTTCCTTATTCGCTTATTCACCACTTAGATGATTGCTAAATTGCAAAGTGAGATCTTGGGCTTCAACCAAAACGAAAGTTTTATCAAGAATAGAAAGGTTCAAGAGATTGTCCTCACCATCATTAGACAAAGGAACTATTGGTGCATACCTTTATTAAAGGTTTGAACCTGCATACTAAGATTTGGACTTAGCAATTGGTGGTGGTCAAGCCTTAGAGAGGACTTATGATGAGTTGTTTTTGCTTCTAAATGATATTTCACAATGTAATCAGAATGGAATGGTGAAAGCAATAGGGATATAGTGAAAAATTCATTAGGTGTGTTAGAAGTTTGATACTTTTATGGCTATTGCAGCATAACTATCTCAAAATAAAATTGAATAAGAATTTTAGCATGCCTACTATACGGAAGACAAGGGATCCAATGCATTTTTATAAGTAGGGACAAACTTGGTATGAGAGCATAGGGGTGGATATCATTCTTTCATGGCTTGTGTCACGACCCAATTTCTCGGATCATGATGACACCTACTATACCACCAGTAGGAGAACAAAACCCCGTAGTCCGTAGCCAAAGCCGAGGACTACTACAACTAATGTGGAAGGATATGAAAAGAAAGTAGTCATGAAAGCAAATAGGACATATCAGGAAACTAGTAGTTCCATATGAATCAAAGCAACATAGACAAATACTGCTAGCTAAACACATAACAGGACCACCGGTACTAGATTAGAATATATCCGGCATCTCTCTAACAACATATGTGAAAGTATATTAAAGAAATAGGAATCAAGGAAGATAAAGATCGAATGTGGTCGGTATACTGGTAACCTCAAGTGAAAGAATAATAGAGTTAACAGAAGCAACAAGAACTAATTCACACATAACACGAAGCAACAAATAGACAATAATAATAGCTAAATAGTTATAATACACATAATGATGTAAAGCACATAAACGCTGATAAGTTCCCCATAAGAAGCACATTGTACATACAAAATATGCTCACCCGTAGGCATCCCATACTACCAGGTGTACACTAAAGAAAACAAGTGCAGGAAAGTAACAAAACACATAATCGTCAAAGGAACCTCACATCCCTAGGTAAGAATCAGAATCCAGCATCACATGCCATAAATCATAACCAGAACCCGGCATCATGCCAAAAATCACAGCTAAGGCGATCCTTCACCAATAGCAATCCGAAATCATCAATCTGGTAGTATCACCTATGGTCCATAATATCATCATCAACCTCTGTATCAAAAAGGTATACTAACTACCATATCAAAGAAAGACTGAAGTCCCAGCGCTGTACTCTCTGCTGTACAGAAGACGGTCTCAAGTGCCAGCATTTAGTAATAAAAACATGTATATGATTAAGTCCTGTGCCAAGGATGAATCCTAGACTAAAATAGGTAAAAGTAGTATAATTGGGTGCTTGATACTATGTTGAGGTTAAATCAATAAAATCATTACTTATTTTATTAATTTAAATTACCATGTATCCATATCTGTCATGAAATATCATCATCATGTCATAAATCTCAACATTAGCCCTCAAGACTCACATATCAAATGGAGATACTACCCAGCCCTAATACACTCTCATCGGAGCCATAGCTCGGTCTTTCCATGTCATGAATGCACATATAAGAAGTAACATATAAGCATATTCCATATAAATAGCACGCTATAATCACAACTTATGCCCTGCACATGCAACTAAATAATTACTAAGTCTCAGTCCTGTATCAAACAGGTGTCAACATAACCATATCAACAATCAATGGAAGAAATATAGGTACGGGGATGCTATCTAACTTAGCTACCCGTCCCAAAGAAGCTATTCAGTACAACCAGTAAAGCCGTAAACCTAGAATTAGCCCACGAAAACCTACTTGTCGTCCAACGACAAGCTTTGCAATAATCACAATTTGCACTCTGACTGCTATCAAACGAGCTCCAATCGATCTCAAACTTACGCTAATGATTTCTATACGTTGATACGAGCCAATGGGGCAATTTTATTTTATAATCTAGACTGGGCCCAAAATCGGGCCCTAAAAGGGCCTAAATCGGGTCTATGGGCCCCACTAGCCGAAGCTGAAAATAAATTTCACCACAGAATTCCCAACGCTGCCAGAAACTCATACTCCAAATTTGAGTACAATTCGATTTTGGGAAGGGCTTCAAAACAACCCACAAAGAAACGCTCAAAAAGAGGTTAAAGGCCCTCCCCCCTTCCTTTACAAATTTACAGAAGGATTTACAGTGTATAATTGTTATTAGGAAAAATATATACACAATAAAGATAAAGAATTCCATTAATATATAAATATATAGACATGATTTCATCACTTCCAAGGTTGAAGCCATTAATGGTGGAACTAGAAATTCAAGGGTAGAAAGGGAAGAAGAAGACTTACCACCAAGAAATATTAAAGAATTGAGGAACAAAGATTCTGAGATTTATCGCTCCTAAAAATCTTCTTAGAGAAAAATTTTCCACATTAAAAATGGATTGGGAATGGTATATTTGTATAAATGGGAAGAAAAGGGGTGTTCTACACCGTTAAATAGCAAATACTACCTTTCTTCTGGATGGGCTAGGGCCCCAGATGTCACTGGGCCCCTTTCGAAGATTTTCTGAAAATAAACTAAGTATGGAAGTTGGATGAATGAGGGGAAGGTCTCAATCCGGGCCAAAATTATGCTAGACTGAGACTAGGAGGAGAAAAGAAAGGACGAAGAGGCGAGTCCGGCGACGTCTTCACCTCATGGGGCTTCCCGGGGTAAAGGATTCGGTGTTCTACATTCGGTGTCTGGGAGAAGGGAAAAAGGGAGAAGAGATCCGATTACACCGGTACAGAGTAATCTATCTCGTTACACCGGTACAGAGTAATTGATTCAGGTTTCGGGATGGCTTATCGAGGTGCCGAATTGGGGTGCCTGGCTGCCTACCAGTCGGGGTGCCTACTTGGCTACCCGAGAAGCCGAGTTGCAGTGCTCGGTGGTCGGACCAGGTTTTCTAGCAGCCTACGAGTCTGCACATACCGGTATGGCTTGTCGAATAGCCGAGATAGAATAAAAATGCCAGGACAGAACAAAAATTTGTAGCTTTGCTGCAAAGCTATAGATTTTCCAACTGAGCTACAGAACTGAAAGGGAGGGCAATTGTAACAAACCTTATATGTTTTCTGAGGGGAAAACATATTTTGGACTCAATGGAATCAATGAAAATTTCATAATAGGTCATTTACTCTAGAAAACCTCAAAAAAACTAGTTGGCACCAGAAACCAAAAGAACCAAAAGGAGCATTTCTCCGCCAACACCTCAAATTCACAACGACACGCAAGAAAATTAAACCAACACCTCTCATAGCCTAAATTCACCATTCCAGACCTGTTGGAACCGTCATAATTCCAATCCGACTCTCTGAAAATCGATTTTCCATAAAAACTCCGCTTTTAGGCCAAAACTTAAACAATTTCCACAAATTTGCATAACTTGCAAACAAAACCTCCAAAACACAAACTTAAGGTCAAACTTGACTTTGTTTGGCATTTCGGAGATAATGGAACTATCGAAATTTAAATTCGAGGTCGTCTTGAAGGAAAGTTGACTTTGGTAAATGAATACTAAACTTTAGGCTCTAAAATAGGGAATTTGAGATATTTCTCTACCGAGTCGCCAGGGATCCGAACTGTTGGTCCCAGCAAGTCATAAATGTACTTGGGGCAACTGCTGAAACTCACTAAGATGCAATACAACACGTATTTATCATAAATGACCATGAGGGTCATTACAATATCCACTTCTAAAAAGGACTTTCATCCCCGAAAGTCAATCAAAGCATGGAAAAGATGGAAGAAGAGTGTACCTGATGCCTCGAACAGCTATGGATACTGCTTACGCATCTTACTCTCGATCTCCCACGTAGCTTCCTCAATCTAATAGCTTCCTCAATCTAACGGTGACTCCACTGCACCTTAACCACTGGAATCTCCCTGGACCATAGCTTTCTCACTTCCTTAGCTAAGATCTTCACTGGCTCCTTAACAAAAGACAGATTCTCATCCAGCTGCACTGAATCCTCTCGGATAATATGTGACTCATCGGGAAATATCGCTGCAACATGGACACATGGAACACTGGGTGTACAGTTGATAGCATAGGAGGCAAAGCCAACTTATAATCAACATCACCAACCCTTTTAACGATCTCATATGGCCCGATGTATCTGGGACTGAGCTTCCCACGTCGACTAAATCTCATCACACCACGCATAGGAGATACTCGTAAGAACACCCTGTCACCAACTCCAAACTCCAAGGAACAAAGTCTACGATCAACATAACTTTTCTGCCTACTTTGGGCTGCACTCAACCTATCTTGAATCAATCGAACCTGATCCATGGGAATAAGATCACACCTTACCAATTCTTGAAGAACTCCAAGTGAAAGTGGTACTCTCACATTTGTATCTACCCAATATACTCTAAAGGTTTTGTTTCAACATCCAAGGCAATTCCAACCGGGTAACCATATGAGGTGTGACATAGTTGTTCATGACACAATCATCAAATTCAAATAAAAATCCCTATAACGACCCACACTCACATTGGTTATAAATATCTCTCTCACCGGGGTTTGCCTTCCCTGTGTTTGGTAGGAAGAAGCACAACACGAGGGTGAAAAACAAACCTCACAACTTCCTACACATTCCCCTTCGTGGATGAATCCATAAAATTTGATCCATGTTTGTAACCATATGATCCAATCCCTTGAATTCCTTCATCATATCCACAAGAACTACCAAGGTCCTCGTAGAACCCTAGTTCGCTCTCAGGGGTTCCACCATAACTACTCATGTAATCACTAGCATAATCATTATCCATGGAATCTATTTTATCTTTAGGGAACCTACAAAACTCAACAAAAAAGTAATCTTTGAAATCCTTGCACCTCTCGTACTTGAATTTTCTCTCAACGTACCTGAGGCGTCCTTCCACGGTTGATAGGGAACTAACTTGACCAACCAATTCACAAGGATACTTATTTTTTTGTGGAAGAGTGGATTTTTGTCGACTCTAACAACAAACAAAAGAAGAAAACGCACAAGAGCTAAAGAAATAACAACATAATAAAATATAAAAGCTTAAAATAATTAGCACAAAAAAAGTGAATTCAAATGAACTAGCATTCAATTAGTATGGAAGAATACTAATCGATTACTAGTTAAGAATTTATGTAAATCGAACGAGGAAACTTGATTCCAAAGTTGGACATACCTTTCAACACTTAGTGACTTCGTTGTTTAGAAAATGAATTCAATCATTAGAAACTTGAATTGATCAAAAGGAGAAGGTTACCACCATGTTTGAACACTTTTAGGAACCTTTTACAATGTGGCTTGACTGCCGTTTGAGTGGGTAGACCGCCGTTCAAGAGGACCAGACACCATCCTTGGTAGTGATGGAAGGGAAGCTACAGGTGTTGACAGCAATCCAGTGGGCGGCCAGCCGCCGTCCTTCACAGCCCAACCGCCGTCTTGGGTAGATTGCCTATAGCTTGCATGAATTTTCTCCTTTTTGTGTAATTCCTTTTGTACCTCAAAGCCTTATGTTTTACCTCTAATTTAGGCTGATCCTAAAAACCTTTTGAACTTAATTTCAATCCAAAAAAAGGATCAAACAACCAGCAATTCAAGAACAATAATTAGCCAAATAAATCAACCAAGAATGCTAGAACTCCGGAATTGTTCAAATCACTTCAGAATTGAATGAAACTTGAAACCTATGGTCCTTATAGCATATAAAATACCAATATGAAGTCTTA
>JBDJHY010158141.1:0-12684 GCA_039654485.1 Withania somnifera
ACTTAGTCCTTCTTCTCTTATGACTATGTTTTGTTGGTCTCCATTGTGCTTCGAAGATACTTTATACTCTATTTATTTCAGTTTTATGATTCTGTACTTAGTGGTTCGTTTGACACTGATATCGGATTTTGGGTAGTTATTCTTTTTTAATTTAGTTCATAACTTTTATTATTTTCATAATACTTTTGATATTCTTCTGCATTAAATATAGTAGTACTCCACTTCGGCTATGGACTACAGGGTTTTGTTCTCCTACTGGTGTTATAATAGGTGCCATCATGATCCGCGAAATCGGGTTGTGACAAAAACACCCCAAATTTATCCCTTTTAAATAATTAACTTTATGATAAGATCATGAAATGATCATTAAAAATGTTAAAATATTAATTTAGAACCTTACTTAATAAAGAGAAATCTAAAAATTAGTCTTTTGAATCTCCCAAAGATGAATTTTCAAACTCCAATAATCAAGTTATGCATGAAATGACTGATAAATTAAATAGTTTGACTATCAGGTGTTCCTTCTTCATAATCACAGGCCCTTCACGTGATTGTGAGTCTGCATTATCTGGACCCATCACAAACTCAAGGATCATGTCGCGTTCGCAAAGATCAAACTTGACCTAAGTCAAAATTCCTCCTTCATGATATGTGATACCCCCTAGATGTAACATGGTGCTCAGGAGTCACAAATGACCCTAAGTTAATCATCGGATCATGCACACACTATTAATAATGGATAATTTATATGGAAGAAATATTGTGATAGGATAATTGTCTGAATAATCAGTACAAAAATCTGGAAATCAAATCATGAGCCAAAGTAGGAAAATACTAGAAATAAGAACAGACTCTAAGTTTATGTCTGAAAACCATCTAACGTAAACATCTGAGAGTCATTGCAATAAACCCCTAACTAACTCAAAATAGATTAAATTGAAATACAATGTCTAAGTATGAAGAAAATTCATGAAGTTCAGGTCCCCAAAAGAAGAGGAATCATTGATCCTGTTACAACACCTATGAAGCTATTAAACGTCTGACAGCTGATCACTAATCCTGTACTAAAAAATCTTCATGGTGAGAACAAGTAGCACAAACGCTGTCATTATATACAACATACCAGTATACGGGAACACACACATACACACACACACATATATATATATATACTAACAGTAATAAAAGTAAGTTATTGGATGAAAAAATGAGGCTGACACTAAGTTTGAAATTGTGAAAACTGTTAGGTTATAATAAAATATATTACAAACCCTAAAAACTAGATATCATGCTTAAAAACCATAAGAGTTATACTCAAAGTTGTAAATCACAAGTATTAAACATGGCTAAGTTAATAAGCAATAAACTGTTGAAATCTCATAAAATTATAGCATCGTATTTTTAAAATGACACTTACCTATAAAATCCATGATATGATAAATGTAATCTGAAAGCAATTCAAATAGGAATAAAAATAGAATTTCTACTAGACGACATAAACAATGTGAGATAACATAGGATCCAACATCTAGCGCACATTAGGGAGGAATGTCCTATAATTTCCAGGTATACAACGTAAATAACTAAAGTGGAGCCACTAAGTTAAGCCCTTGATCTATAAGGGCATTTATTCATCTTATCCTATGGTGTCGCATAGTTTCAGGGTACGTGACCTCGGACTCACAGTCTTCTCTGTATTACATACTTCTCCCAAAACTTATATAGTTAAGCTCATAGTACTTAAAACTTTTAGTGAAAATCAAACATGGAAAGTTTTATAACATAATATTCTTGACTGGAACCCTTGGGTTTAATAAGCCAAGTCATGGTAAATTTTATTAAACGGATGAAGTTTATAATTTGAGTTTATTACACCTTGGTGTTAATATGTTTGAAACTGTACTTGCTTAACTAAAACACATGTCTTAAAACTGAAAATCTTGTTACTTGAACTTCATTCTTGATTTTGGGATTCATAGAATCAACACTTTAAGTTATATCATGGGATATGAAGTTTTAACAATTTTTTACAAGAATTCATGAAATATGGAATTAGTTCAATGCATTTCGTACACATGCTTGGGGATTATAAAAATCATGTAAAGCACTAAAATATCATAAGAATAAAGTTCATAAATATTAAAAAAATTCTAGCCCTGAACACTTAAAATATATATATCTTGAAACTATTTTTGGGTATGAAGACAAAAGGAGCCCACTATTGAATAGCCTGCATACCTGGTAAGGAGTAATTCCAAAAGATGATGACACTGGAAAATAGATTTTTGAACAATGGAGAGAACTAGTTCAATGCAGTTCATACACATGCTTGGGGATTATAAAAATCATTTAAAGAACTAAAATATCATAAGAATAAAGTTCATAAATATAAAAAAAATTCTAGCCCTGAACACTTAAAATATATATATCTTGAAACTAGTTTTGGGTATGAGGACGGAAGGAGTCCACTATTGAATAGCCTGCATAGCTGATAAGGAGTAATTCCAAAAGATGATAACACTTGAAAATGGATTTTTGAAGGTTGGAGACCCCTCAGTTGAGGGGGCTTGAGAAAATATGCTTAAGTTTCTTTATCTATTTCTTTGAATTTTAAGCTTTTTGATTTTGTTCAAATGTTTGGGGTTGAGGGTAGTTTAGGAAATACAGTTTTTAGGGGTTTTAGATACTTAGAAGAGTGAAAATTATGTATCTAAGTCATATAATAGTTGGATAAAAGTACCTAATTATTCTTACAAAAACGAGCTTAAACTAGGAAAAAAAATATGACTAGGCGCATTACCAGGCATGGCACACATGCCAATGTACCTGGTCTCATGATGTGGTATAGATAGTGCAGCACCTAGCCTCAGGGCCTCCATATTTGTATATTTTTCTAGTGTGCAATGTTTTCCAACATGAGACTTCCAAAAATGACACGTTTGGTGTTCCAAAGTGTTCAAACTCACTTTCTAACATACGGAGATGATCCCAACTCGATCTCACACTCTTGAAAAGGTAAATAACCATCAAATCTCCCATCATATACCATGAATACCCACCAGAATTTTGACAAATCTTCTAGGATGTCTAATCACTAAGTCTTTGATAAGGACTTATAGGACACTTTTCCTATAGGACACTTTTCAAGATGGACTCTTTTCAAAATGGACACTTTTCCTATAATGTAATCTGCTAGGATGTCCTATAGGAAAAGTTTCCTAGCAGATTTCTCAAAATGGGCATCCTAGCAGATTACACTAAGGAGTAACTCAACCTTATAGGACACTTTTCCTATTCTCTCATGAATTTGATAAGGACATATATATCAGGGACTAACCTTCCCCTTCCTTCAAAATCTAATAATTCCCTTCATTGGAGAAACCATTAAATAAACCCAATCATTAACTGCAAATTTGAGGTCTCTTCAAATAAATCACTTTACTACATTTCTCAACTCAAATCTCAACACTTCACAAAATCAAATAAACGTATGAGTTTATAACTAATAAAACAAATATACTTAAACATCAAACATTCATTAATTTATGCAAAAGCTTATCATGTTTGATTCTTTTGTCTCAATTTCATAGGTAGATCTTCAATTTAAAGGACATATAACTTATATAGATAATATGAAAAGCTTCATAAAACTCAAGTGATAACATAAAGGATCATATGAGAAAGGGAAATATCAACATAAAATATGAATTGGATAACCTTAGGACATTATATGTCAAGATTCTCAACTTTAAACTCGGGTTATTGGGTACAAGGGTGAAACAAAAATCTTGCCCATTAGCCCATATACTTGAATGAAGCCTTTACTAAGCTTGGAGGTGATGGTTTTCCTTGCATTTTCGACAGTACCATACACTTGTTCTGGAGAAAAAACTTAACAAAAATATTTCAAGTCTGATTATGTTTAGTGAATAAAAGAAATAAGGGTTTGAGCTTATATACCCCATCTAAACAAACCCAAAACGACATGGTTTTAACACCACGGAGTGGGGAAAAGTTCCTAATTAAACTTGGAAAAAAAGAATTAATCTAGAATTGAAAATTTTCACGAAGGGGTTGATGATCCGTTAATCAGTTGATGGTCCGTCAATTTTTTCATCAAATAGTTTACAGTCTGTCAACCATAGTTCTTCGTAAAAATGGTCAAAACTTTCTATTTTGAACTTGAATTGATTAATAGTTAGTTGTGTTGAAAATAGACTGAGAGACATTTATTTTGATAGGTTATGGGTCACATATCTTATCATATTCTAGGATATATGGTTATTTGAAGATGAAACTAGAAAGAATTTACGTTAACGTTCAATTGGCAAGCAAGTGTTCAAATCAACTTTGTTCCGAGGATTCCATACGACATTAACTCATACCTAACACTATTCAAACACTTAAAAACTAACATTACCACATAGATTCAAGTAATAACTTATTAGGTCAAGTTCGATGGACCAAATGACGGACCATCAAATCAATCTGTAGTTCATCAAAACTATTAGAAACTTGGGTCTTTCATCTCTGCTACTAAAAGGTGAGGAAAATTTCATGGAGGGTCTTATGGTTCATCAACCCAAATAATGAATCATAAAATGGTTTATAAAAACTCCCTTACACTTAAAACTCCGTAGAACAACTCAAGTGATTCGAGGACGGGTTCCATGACTTGGCATATTATTTGATAGTCTCTGGATCTGTTCATAAAATAAAAATAGTAAAAAATTTAAAGGTATTACACCACCCTATATTTTGTGTCTCCTTTTATATCCAATCAGTTTTTAGTCTATCCTAAGAGTCTTTCTAAACCTTTCTCTATCTCCATTCCATTCGATGACTCCATCATAACTAGAGGAGTCTATCGAAATAGCCTAGTGTTAGTTCTCTAGAAAATCATTTTAGCTGATCGTATAAAGTTAGACATGGTAGAATTTCCTGACATATTTGACATGGGATTTCTTCACTCATGTTATGCCACAGTTGACTGTTGGAATAGAGTTGACCATTTTTAGTTTCCAGATGAACCAGTCCTTGAGTAAGAGGGTAGTGTAGCTATTCCTGAGGTTTTTTTCATCTATTATATTAAAGAAATAAATATGATATCCACAGGTGTATCTATAATTAATTTTGGGTTAAGGACTCTAAGTCTAAGACCCTAGTATTCAGTTAGTAGCTAGTGACTTCTCAGACATTTTTCTCTATGATTTACTCGAAAACCCTCCAGACAGAGAGATTGACGCTGGAATAGACCTTATCCCAAAAATTCATCCTATTTGTATTCCTTCACAGAGAGATTAAGAATCAGCTAGCATATGTTTTAGATAAAGGTATTATCAGGAATATTGTATCTCCTTGGGGTTCCCATGATTTATTCACGCGTAAGAAAGATGGGTTTCTTAGAATGTGCATTGACTATCTTCATCTAAAAAAAGTCACAATCAAGAATAAATATCCCATCCCCACGAATAATGACTTGATCGAGCAACTTCAAGGTGCCAGTTACTTCTCTAAAATAATCTCCAATTTTGTTACCATTAGCTTAATATATGGGAGTGATATTCATAAAATGGCTTTCAGAACTTGTTATGGTTTTTTTGAGTTCATGGTCATGTCCTTCAGGTTGACTAGTTCTCTTGCAGCTTTAATTGACCTCATGAATAGTGTTTTCAAGCAGTACTTGGACCTATTCATGATTTTCAAGATAAATGATATTCTGGTTTAATCTAAAAGTCAAGATGAGAATGTCAGTTACCTCAGAGTTGTCTGTTGGACCCTTTGAGAATGTCAGGTTTATGTCAAATTTTCCAAGTGTGAATTCTGGTTAAGTTCAGTTGCTTTACTTTGTCATATAGTATCGAGTAAGTATATCCAGGTTGATTCTCAGAAATAGATACAGACAAAAATTGGCCCAGACCCACCTCACTTTTTTGGAGTTTATTTAGGTTAAGATGGGTATTATTGGAGGTTTATTGACGGGTTATCTTCTATAGTTGTCCCAAACTATATAAGAGAAAGTTTGAGTGGTTAAATTTTTATGAAAAGTTTTTAGGAGTTAAAAACTAAGTTGACCACAGCTCCATTATTGACCCTGGCAAAGTGTTTCATTGTTTATTATGATACTTCTTGGGTTTGACTCGAGTGTGTCTTGAAGCAAAAAGGTAATGTAATTACCACTCCTCTATACATCTCAAAGTTCATGAGAAGAATTATCCGACATGATCTTCAGTTGGCAACTATTATTTTTTCCTTAAAAATTTGGAGGCATTATTTATACGGTGTGCATATGGATGTCTTCACTGATCATAAAAGTCTACAATATATGTTTAGCCAAAAAGAGTTA
Organism: Withania somnifera; assembly: GCA_039654485.1. Taxonomy (NCBI): domain Eukaryota; kingdom Viridiplantae; phylum Streptophyta; class Magnoliopsida; order Solanales; family Solanaceae; genus Withania; species Withania somnifera. The sequence goes on from JBDJHY010158141.1 coordinate 6,347, forward strand.
AATCTCCATCAAATAAGGTGGTTCGAGTTGCTCAAAGACTATGATATGAGTGTGATGTAGTAAGTGGTTGATGTCCTCAATAGATTGTCTATAGGTAGTGTGATTTATGTTGATAAAGGTAAAAAGGATTTGACTAGAAAGGTGCACAAGCTTGCACACTTGGGGGGAGGGGTATACTTATTGGTACAGATTATGGTAATATGCTAGTTCAGAATGTCTTAGAGATGTTCTTAGTAGTTAAGGTAAAGGTAAAGTAAAAGTAAGATCGTGCTTCAGCAAAAGGTGGCAATGCATAAGTAAAAAGTATAAGTTCTGTCTCGATAGGGAGATGGTGTGCTCAGATATCAGGTTTAGTTATGTTTCCTAGATGTAGATGGATTGAGGTATAAGATCTTGTACGAAGTCAATAGTTTCATATATTCCATACCCCCGGTGCTACTAAGATATATAAGATTTGAGAAAGGTTTATTAGTGGAATAGGATAAATAAGTACATAGTTGATTTTTTAGCTAAATGTCCTAATTTCAAGCAAATGAAGGTTAGACACCATAGACCAGAAAGTGAGATACAGAACTTCGATATTCTTGTGTGGAAGTGAGAGGTGAAAAATATGAACTTCAATACAGGCCTACCCCTACTAAGAGGCCGCATAATTCTATTTGGGTGATTGTAGACAGGATGACTAAGTCAAACCATTTCCTACTAGTTCATACCAGCTTCTCAGGAGGGTATTATGAAAATATGTATCTTCAGGAGATCATTAGGATGTATAGGTATCCATTTTCTTAGATAGAGATATCTAATTTACCTCCCAGTGTTAGAGGTCTTTCAAAAAGGTCTTGGTACCCAATTACATGTTAGCACAACCTTTCACCCGTAGACAGATAATTGGGCAAAGAGGACTATCCAGACCCTAGAGTATATGTTTTGAGCATATGAAATTGATTTCAAAGTTAGATGGAATAACCATTTTCCTTTGATAGAGTTTGCATACAACATAGATATCATTGTAGTATCTAGATGGACCCATTTGAGTCTTTATACGGAAGGAGATGTAGGCCTCCTATGGGTTGGTTTGACATTGGCGAAGCTGCTAAGGTAGTACTAAAACTAGTTGATTGTGCTACCTAGAAGGTTCAGATCATCAAAAATAGATTAAAGATAGCTCTGAGAAGGCAGAAGTCATATGCTGATGTTAGGAGGAGGGACCTAGAGTTTGGTATAGGTGATTGTGTTTTCTTGAAGGTGTCTACCATGAAAAGAGTCATGATATTTGGGAATAAAGGGAATATCAATCCCTAATACATTGGTCCCCTATCAGATTTTAAAGAGGGTTGGCTTTGTAATCTATGAATTAGACCTTCCATCAAACTTAGCATCAATGCACCCAATTTTTCATGTCTCTATGTCGAAGAAATGCCTTGTGAAACTTCATTGATAGTTCTTATAAAAGTCATTGGTATTAGAGACAGTCTGACTTATGAGGAGATACCAGTTCGGATTCTAGACCATTAGGTTCTCAGTCTCATAAACAAAGAAGTAGCTAGGTCAAAGTTGTTTAGAGGAATCAGTCAGTAGAGGGAGATACTTAGGAAGTAGAAGCGGATATAATGACCCGATATCCTCAGTAGTTTCCTTCCATTTCAATTCTATTTTGAGATAATTATCCTCTCTATTCAACTTTTTCTTCAGTTTTATGCTCTATATTAGATTTCATGAGTCTTAGCTTATGCATTAATGATAGATGGATTCATTCAAGTTTAACTTAGTTAGTATCATGTTCATGATTAGTTTAATATTTAGTTAGTCAGTTTCAGTAGTCAGATTAACTCCAGGTGGAGGATATATTGTAACTCTCCATACTTGACTAAAGCTTAGAAAACCATAACTTGACCCAACAAAATAAAATTTCCTCCACAGATCCCCACAACTTCACTCCACGACTCGTGAAGTAGACTTCACCAGTCGTACTATCGAGTCATGGAGTCCTAATAGAAGTTTGCAATATCAGACCTCAGACCACGAGTCGTACCACAATTCACAAAATAGAAACCACAAGTGGTCAGGTTGACTCGTGGTACCTAAGTACAAAAAAGTGATTAAAACAGGTCCCTAGACCAAGAGCCACTTCACAAGTCATGAAGTGTGAACCATAACTCGTGGGGTGTCAGTGAAATTCCAATAGCCAAATATAGGTCCTAGACTCATCCCACGAGTTGTGATCTTTATTCCATGACTCGTGAGGTGAGTCTTGGACCGCTTATGAAAATTTCCAAGTAAGTTAATTCAAGAAAATTTAGTCCAATTCCAAGACTTTTAAGACCAAACCCATATCATTTTGAACTTTCTTAGCAATGATATAAATACCTAGACTTAGTTTTCTCCCTATCCTTTAAGACTTAAAAAAAACTTTTCGTTTAGAAGTCTCTCACGTCTCTTATAGACACAACCTACGGTTTTTCATATTGCTCAAAAACTTTAGCAGAACTCAGTTCTAAGGCTTCAATTAAGGCACGTAGGACTTTAATAATGGTTTTCTTCCATCATTGTATCCAAACCCTTCATACTTTCATATAAGTCCATGAGTTTTAATGTTAGGGTAAATCCCATGTCATGATAATCATGTCTAAAAAACTTTTCGATATGTATCATGTTTAGCTACACATGTTTCTATGATTTATATGTTTGTTCATGATCAAAAACATGTTTTTATGAATTTGCAGATCCTCATGATTTGATTATTTTGACTACAATCTCCCAAACTTGAATTGAAAAGCTCATAAGTGAATTTATATAGAATTAAACATATTTGAATCTTTGTGGATTGATAATACTTAAGCCCAACTCATAAAATTTAAAGTGTTTTACATATTCAGATCACCTATAAATCAGGCTTTGGCAAAAATTTCATTATTTTAATAGAAAAACAATGTGCATCAGACATCAGATTATACATACAGTCAGTACAAATTTGCATAGTTAGTTGGGTACTTAAATAAGTCCCACTAATCTCTCAAAAATTAATCAATCAGTTTTAAATTTTTGAGAGTAGTATTAGTATTGAGAGGATGAGGGTTCAATGTACCCAAATTTTAGAAAGTACGTACAATCGTAGGATGAATTTAACCTGTAAGAAATTGAACATTAACTTAGACTTAATAGATCCACCAGGAAACTATTCAAGCTCTATACCTTGGCAAGGTATATGGGTTCCTCGTAGCATGGGGTTTGATATTAGACTTCATGGCTGCTCACCTAGAGTAATGTCGGTTATAGAAACTCCCAACAATGTTCAACTTACTGCCATTCTTGTCATTTTATAAATAAAGTATCTATTAGTTTTACTCTATTTAATGAGTCCAGTTTTCTTGAGTTTATCTCTTAATAAAAAATTATTGCTTTACTTGTATTTTCAAACTTATATTTTCAAATTTGCATAAATTGTTTTTACCATGTTTTAGTTCCACTTCAGGCTCAGTTCAACTACATGTTCGCATCAACTTACTTATGTAGCTTTAAATATTATTTTAGTTCAGTATCTAATTATTGTATTGCATTCTTACATTCCAGTACATTTCAACATACTGATGCATATACTTTATGCTTGCATTCTTTCATAATGCAAATTCAGCTAGTCATGCATATGATCACTGTTAACCAGACTTCTGCATCCAGTGATTTTAATGGTAAGTCTCATGATCCGGGGACCAAAATTATTCCAACTAACAGCTTTCATTTAGTACTTATTTTAGTTTTTAGTACCTTCATTTAAGTCGGTTAGGGGATTTTCTTGGCAACTCATTTAGTAAGTTAGTATGGCTTTTAGATTGATGTTTAATAATTATGTCATTCCTACCATTCGTTTGATTTTTCTCACATACTAGTTTTCTTTCGCCATATATTTCAGTGTTCTTTAGTTTATGCCAGATTCAAGGATATATCTGGACTACTAAGTCGTTTTGAATGTCATGTCCATTCCAGGTGTAGACTCAGGTATGACAATTAAAAATTACCTTCTGTAATCAATGAAATCATCAAAATTCAATTCAACCTCTCTATCTACCAAGAATTAACCAAAATCAAACCTTAACTCAAACTTTTCCAACATCTATTCTAATGACTCAAATAGTATACAAATACTTCGAGAAACGAACAAAGGAGTCAGCTTACCCAAAAGTTCTATTCCAGAGATTACGAACCTATCAAATTTTTATTTTGAATTTGTCATCATTGAATGTAAACTTTGATCAAACTTCCTAGCTTAAAAATTAAAAAATAGAAAAATTGCATAATTCTCCATCCAAAGCCTCCATGACCAAACCAACCACACTACAAACTCACAAGAGCCATAAGAAAACTATGAGGAGTGGTAAAATGGTCATTATGCATGAGAATTGATAAATCACTTTCAAGATTGTTAAAAAAATTAAGTATACTTTAAAAATTCAAGATAAAAATTAGTATATTATTTCAATTATATCCTTATATTTTAACATCTAAATAGTGTTAAATTTTCAAGAAATACCTATTTAAATGGGGATACTATTAAATAATGAATTATATCTATTGATCAGATACAATTTTTATTAAAATAGCATTTATTTTGGAATTGGAAAAGTGCGTGAAACATTTCGATGGATTATTGTACTTGCCTATGTGATCAACCAAAAATTCACTTGAAATGAAATATAGGAACCTCCTTCCTCATGATCATAAATACAAATGGATGATATAGGTCAAGCCACGTAGTTAGGTTTGATAAAATGTTACTATCATTATCAATTTAATATATTGGTGATGTCACATCATTCAGTTTATTTTATTTGTCGACTTATACAATTCAAAGATTCAAGATATGTATGTTTTTATCCTACATAAAATTAAAGTTAGATAATTATATTCTTATAGATTATGATTAACCATATCAAACATATTAATCAATAAGTACTCGAATACATAAAAATTACTCATTTTTTAAAAAATAAAATGATAATAAATTTTAAAATGAATGAACTAAAAGAGAAATGTCTAATTAATTTGTGTAAGTTTTAGCAGCAGCAGAGCCAAAGATTTAATAAAGGGTGTGTAAATTTTATTTATATTTATATTAAGGATGTACACAATTAAATATACACTTATAATGAAAAACATTTTAACCTTAATTCACCACAAAAATTTATGGAGAAAAGTATACATTTGACCACCCTTTGCTAAAGATGGCTCCTCCCCTGAGTTTCTGTAATACAAATTTCTCAAATTGTACCTTAAAAGTATTTCATTCAATCTATATCAAGTTAGTCTTTGACGTAATATTGGCTTGGGTGACCCATGATCGCCTTGATGCATGGAGTTACCCATCACTTAGGAGCACAAGGAAAGCCTACAAGGATACCTTTCAAGTGCCAAAGGACCTAATTCAAAAGTGCAAGATGACTTAATCCAAAGATTAGATCCAAAGTAGCAGAGAATGCACAATGGACGATGCCCATGTACTTTTGTAGTTGCTAAGCCTTTTTGTTTTATTTTCTTTTGTTCCATGTGACCAGATGGTCACAAGTTAAAGCTTTCGAAACATCCTCTCGTAAAAATAAAAGGTAAGTCTGTGTACAATAGACCCTGGTGGTCGGGCCCTTTCCTGGTTCCTGCACATAGTGGGAGCCTTAGTGACTGGGCTTTCCTTTTTTATTTTTTTGTGCCACTTATATGTTTGCTTTTTTATCTTGTCTAATTTCATAGTCATTTTATTGGCTCATGTTGATTCTTGATTTCTCCTTTGATGTCACACAAAAATCTATTCCTCTAAAAAGTATTATTAACCTTGTGAATTTCTAGGACAAGGGAGTTCTTTATCAACCTTGGGATGACACTCAAGGGAGATAAAGAGAGCTTCTAAATTCGAGTGATTTAAGGAATTTTTTAACTAACTTATTTGTTAGTTTTGTATGTAGGTTTGTGTGAATTAATTATTAAAGTCACTCATGGATTCAATATGTGATGATTATGGGTACTATGAGTACCAAAGGGAGTTCTATATGGGCTATGATAGTCCTAATGATCAAGGGCATAATGGTAAACACTGGCTAGTATCACAGAATCTCTAATCAAAATTTCAAGACAAATTGTCGAGATGAATAAAAGGTTAGAGGAAGTTGTAAGGCTATGAATGTGTCTCATCTTGTACTACTTTCTATTCTAACCAAGCTCGCAATGAGTTCTTCCCCAGCCCGGGTAATTAAAGAGGACTATCGGAGGAGTAAAACTCCTACTTCTAGGCATGATTTTTCTTATGCCTCTTCTCCTAGTCGCATTGTATATTGCAATTCCAATGGATAGGAGTG